>JAGDQP010000254.1:46927-81210 GCA_022664845.1 Lepisma saccharinum
TAAAAGCAGATTGTGAGAAGAATATGCCAACAGTAAACGACAAAATTTATTGCTCAGCTGTAGGGTGATGAATGTAATTCATTTTGTTTATGGCCTTCAGGTATATGAAAAGAGGCAATTTAATTTTGTCGTTTACTGTTGGCATATTCTTCTCACAATCTGCTTTTAAAGTACTGTTCCTAGAAAAGAAATACTGTGCGTGTGGCATCATTTATTATATATACACCACTTATGTAATTTATGTTTAATGTAAAAAAGATATATGATGCCACCAAATTTTAGAGAAAGCGATTAATTTTAATAGAATAAAGCATAGTTCATATTTTACTAAGCGCTGTGATGATTCCTGAAACTTAAAAGATAAATATTAATTTATACTATTTCTAATTTATCCTACGTTTCAAAATATATGAAAGTTCATTTTCCTTGCTTTCTTAAAGAGCTTCACTATACGAAGTCAATACCAGTGAAATGATATTGAAGTAATCAAAGTGCGGGGGTTTTATTCTTTTAAGTCATTGGAAATTTTTAAAATTTCAACTTTCATCAATAATCGGTTATTCTCGTCATTAGGCTTTTCTCTTCCTAATGGAAATACTAAGAAAACAAGATATTGTCATGTCAATTACCTTTCAAGTATTCAGAGGGCGACGTCTCCCCAAAGGGCTCGTTTACTGTTTCAAGCGAATATATTTTAACATTAAAAGGTAGTAAATTAAATATTTACGAGATTACTCACGATACAGAGCGGTCATTATCTTTTACAATATCCAAAATCAAGTCATTCAGCTAACAACAGTTAGGTACGACGAGAGATTTCTCACGTATGCAGCGAGTTACTTACGTTTTGGTATCAACAGCACACTGAAAGCGGCATATCCGCTAACTCCGCGTCATTTACCCTTTCAAGGAAAACATCAAAAGGTACTCTCAACCAAAAATAAATATTTACGATAGGTCTGTCACGTATACAGGGGACAATTGGCTTTTTAGTATACACAATCAGTTCATTCAGCCAACAACAGTTACGCGCGACGAGAGATTTCTCACGTATGCTGCGAGTCACTTACCTATAGGTATCAATAGCACACTGAAAGCGGCATATCCGGTCGTTTACCCTCTCAAGGAAAACATTAAAAGGTACTCTGAAGCAAAATAAATATTTACGCTAGGTAAGTCACGTATGAAAGGGTTTGATTGCCTTTTGAAGCATACACAACAGTTACGCGCGCTGTACAGTAATTATAACAGACTTCTCATGCCAAAAGTCCATGATGGCATTTCAGTGATACACAGCATAGGAGAAGGACGCACAAAAAGTCTGTCTCACTTTAAACTTCAGGTATGAACATTTATCAATAAAGTATACATCTAGCCCCTCTCTTTCTCCCTTCAAATTAATATTTTATTCTTTCCTCTTATCAATAAAAGGTATAAACAGATGTAGTTAGCCCAGGAGGGGGCACCAAAAACGTAACAATAAAAGAGTCTACTTGAAAAAAATATACTACTATTTTTTTTTCGCGGGGCCCCCTTTAGCTTACAAATAAGATATTATTTCAATTTGCAAACCAGTAACGGACCTAGGAAAGGGCTTCAGGGAGGCCCTTCATGATAATTAAATGGTTATATCTGTAAACTATGTCTTACAAAGATTTAGTTCACAAAAATAACTTAATACTCAAATTTAAAACCAGAGACGGACCTAGGAAAGGGCCTCAGGGAACACCTCTCCATAATAAAATGATTACATCTGTGAACTATGTTCGACAATGATTAAGTTTACAAAAATAAGTTATTCCAATTTTAAAACCTGGAAGGGGCTTCAGGGGGCCCCTTGTCTTAATAAAATTGTTGTATTTGTAAAATATGTTCTACAAAGTTTTGAATTACAAAATAACTTGTTATTTAAATTTTAAAACCAGGGATGGACCTACAAAATACCTCAGGCCCCTTCGGCATAATAAAAATTGTTACATTCGATTTATTATTTAAATTCAATTAATGGAACTTTCTTCAATAAACACGTAAGTACATGTCTGCGAACGTATCATATTATATTTCGACGAGCGATCGCGTTTACAATGTCTTCAAAAAATTGTAATTTCCCAAAATAAGTAATGTAGTGATGACGAAAAAAATATTTTAATTTTAGAAGTTTCTCGAAAATACAGATTCAACGAAGGCACAATGACGTAAACGGAATATGGCCGCAATATTCCAGAAAATGGACGTCAACAACCTCTACGTGTCCTCTCTCAGAATGTTATCGATAATACAGATTCCACGAAGACACAATGACGTAAACGCAATATGACCCCTAGAGGCTTCCACAAAAAAAAATATTTCCCGAACATAAACAAAACGTTCATTACGTCAGCATAAAAGGGACTGGAACGAGCGCAGCGCGGTCAATGACATCTGTGGCGTATGTCATAAGGGCAATAACCTTCCATTAGGTCAAATGCCATGCATGAAGGCCTAAAAATTTAGGTCAGGCCTCAGTAGTATATGGGGGTATTTTAAACCATTTCTTTCTTCTTCTTCTTCCCAATTAATGAAGTACTTAGATAACGAATGTCCTGCAGTGTTTGTAATAACAAACGTGACAATGTACGCATACTAATAACATGCAGGTAGGCAGAATGTTGGTTTCTCCCTCTCCATCTTTTTTATTTTTGTAGTGAACATGGGTCGCTGGGTGGAGATAGACTATGCATATAGAAGACATGATTATTTCAAAATAAGTACTTGGGAGAATAAAATTATGTAAATAGATGACTTGAAGTTTGTCTGGAAGATGTATGGTGGTGTGTTAGGTCGGTCTCCATACTACGTCAGGCGTCGTGGAACAGGAGTGTGCAGTGGCTGCAGCAGACGGAGGTAGTGTAAAATGGGAGACCTCTCAGAGTTTCAAAGAGGGGAAATTGTTGGTGCGCGGTTATGTGGAGTGAGTGTGACGGCAGTGGCTAGTGTGTTAGGTGTGTCGCCAGGGACAGTGTCGAAGGTGATGACGGCCTACACAACACACACGTTAAAACCACATCGGGGAAGCGGAACAGTGGGAGGAAGAAAAGCATCAGTGACAGGGCACGCCGGGTATTAAAGCGCATTGTCACGCGGAACCGTCGTGCCACTGCGGCGCAAGTGACGGAGGAACTCAATCAGCACCTCCCCCAACCTGTTTCGACAATCACAGTCCGCCGCGAATTACATGACATGAACTTACGGGGTCGTGTTGCACGGGCCAAACCTCTCATCAGGGACCAGAACGCTTTAGCACGCCGCAAATGGTGCCGCGACCATGCAACTTGGACCGTTGACGACTGGAAACGTGTGGTATGGTCAGATGAGTCACCATTCACCCTATTCCAAACCACGGGCCGTGTTTATGTGTGGAGAACGCCCAAAGAAGCGTATGATCTGCAGTGTCTCCGCCCAACTATGAAACATGGCGGCGGCACGGTGATGCTGTGGGCCGCAATATCATGGTTTTCATTGGGTCCTGTGGTCACACTTCGCGGACGCATCACTCCCAACGATTATGTCGCAATTTTAGGAGACCACTTGCATCCTATGGTCCGGATGTTGTTCCCGGACAATGACGCCATATTCCAGGATGATAATGCACCCATTCACACATCTGGAGTTGTTGCAGCGTGGTTTGAGGAACATCGGGATGAAGTTCAACACCTCCCCTGGCCCGCCCAATCCTCAGATCTCAACATAATTGAACATCTGTGGTCCATCTTGGAAACACGCCTCCGGCGACGATTTCCACCTCCATCCTCTCTCACAGAACTGGCCGATGCCCTGCACGAGGAATGGTGTAATATTCCACTTGCTACCATTCACGACCTCTATGCCTCCATCCCACGTCGCATCAAGGCTGTTCTGAAGGCGAAAGGTGGCTCGACACCATATTAATCTGGTAAGTTGCACTTTCGTTCAGGTGTTTCCATTATTCTGATAAGCATCTGTATATAAAGAGAACCAAGAAAGTTTTGTCGCTTCTTGTGGAGGTCTGTGTTCAATTGGCCCTCACACCGTGAGTTGAATGCGAATGGAGATCAGGCGAAGGTCAGTTGTTGGTGTGGGTATAGCCAACATACTACCTGGCTGTTTCAGTTCAGTTACACCGTGAACGTGCGGAAGGACAGAGTGAACATGAGACCTCCACAGAGCATCATAAGGACGTGTATGCTGTACGAGTTTAAACGGGGGTCAAACGCAGCTGCAGCGGGGCGGAAGGTATGCCAGGCCTTTGGTGAGGGTGTCGTGACTACGCGGACAGCGCAGCGGTGGTTTACCAAGTTTAAGGACGGTGACGAAACACTCGAAGACGCACCAGGTGCAGAAAGACCAACACAGGTACCAAATGAAGATCTTAAGGCAGCAATTGAGGTGAACAGTGGCCAGACATGTGAGGAACTGGGACTACAATTCAGTGTGAGTGGAAAAACCATTCGGCAGCACCTTAATGTGCTTGGGAAGCACTACATGTTGGGTCGATGGGTCCCACATGATTTGACTCCGGGCCAGAAGGCAACGCGAGCAGACACCTGTGTTTCTTTGCTGTCTCGTCTGAGGAAGGAGCCATTTCTGGACAGGGTGTTGACATGTGATGAGAAGTGGGTCCTGTACGAAGCTCCACGGCGCCATCATCATTGGTTAGCATCCCATGAACTGGTTCCAAAACAGCCGAAACCAGCACTGCACCAGAAGAAAGTCCTTCTGTGTGTTTGGTGGACTGCTCGCGGCATCGTGCATCGGGAACTGCTACCAGCTGGTCAGAGCATCAATGCAACTTTGTACTGTCAGCAGTTGAGCCGTGTTCAAGAAAAACTCTGGAGCCAGCACTGCTGAATCGCAAAGGGGTCCTCCTGTTACAGGACAACGCTAAGCCCCACATGGTGACCCGGGACACCATTCTACACCTTGGATGGGAAACACTATTGCATCCGCCATACTCCACGGACATTGCACCGCCCGATTCACCTGTTTCAGTCCTTGGACAAGCACCTTAGAGGACGCTAGTTCAAATCCCTAGTAGAGGTGCAAAATGCACTTGATACTTTCTTCGCTTCACGGCCCACCAAGTTCTACCGCGATGGAATCCATGGCCTTCCAGAACGTTGGCAGAAGGTCGTCAATGCTGATGGGGACTATTTTTGATATTCCAGGTACGTCTTAGGTGGCGAGCGACAGAACTTTCTTGCTTACTTTTATATAAACAGATAAGAACGTCATGTTAAACTGCAAGGTTCGAGGCCGAGGTTCAAGTCCGACGGCGAAGTGGAGGTTGAAGTCTAATCTCAGGTCGAGGTTAAACTACCATTTTAACTAATTTCTCTGTTTATATTACGAATGAAACCTCCATCTCATTAACACCCTTTTACACGAGAGAAACATCCAGTCCTCTTGTGGCCCTTAGGTATCTTTGGCTCAGACTGAAAATACTTTAATAATGCTCCCAAATTTTGTCAGAAGCAGTCCCAAAAATGACTTTATTGACGATTTTTTATCTCGAATATTCACTATTTAGCACATCTTATGCATTTCTTGTTTAGTTAGGTTTAGCAAAAGTAAGGTTCTTACGTTAAAAATGTACAAAAGCTTTCTATTTACATTAGGAAAGCAATATATCTTATTAGCGTTATTGTACATGACAAACAGACAATATCCATCCACTTAAGTCCTTTAGGCATCTTTGGCTCAGACCGTGCAAACTTAAATAATGCTTCAAAACTTTGTCAGAAGCAGTTAGAAGCAGAGTACAAGAAATAATGTTTTAAGTAACTCATTGATCATCAAATGTCGTCAGCGGACCGTAAAAGTTAAAAGTACATCACTATGTCATAAGGTATGTTAATAATTTGCGTTTTCCTCACTTGGGCGCCGAACTGAACTGGCGCCGAAACGTAGCCTGCGCCAAAATGGTGGCGCCCAAACGGCGGCGCCGAAACGTAGCGGACCCTAAAAAAGTTGCTCACTTCGCTTTCTTTGTACCAAAAGTAGAGCCATCTGTTGTCCACTTTTTGAAACTCTCAAAAATAATATACATGCCATGTTCACTCATTACTCTTATTGATTAAATCTTCATTTTAATTATTCTCATAGAAGCCAATGAGCTAAAATTTGATCCAATTAACACAGAAACATTCCATATCTTACTTTTGCTCCTCTGATAAGTCATCAGAACAAGTGTATCTATTATCCTTACGCTTACTGTTTTTTCACACTGTTCATCATGCTTTTCGTACATGATGTCTTTCATGTAGTTTATCCGTGAGTTTTTACGTGATAAAAAGTGCACAGAGTATGGACTTTCTCACATTTCTCAGTTTAGACTTCTGCCGAGAATGTATTTTCAGCAGGATACATGTACTAATTTCCAGTAGTGTCTTTTATTTTGTCATTATAATGACTTTTTTGTGAAACCTAAATTTAGAATGGATTAATACCAAAATGCGTACTGCAGTTCTTACAAAACTACTGTAATAGTAACAAAATTACTGTCAGTTTTCACAGAATTTGTTTGTTTTTTTTTTTGGTGGGGATGGGGGGAACCATGACTGGAATGTAATTTCCAGACCCTCGATTTCTCTCAGTGTGGGAACAACAATTCGTACTTTTGCAAGAAAAGTGTCACAACTCAAGAAAGTTCAATTTTCGTATTTTTGGTTAAAAGCATTAGAGGAGCGTTATCCTTCTTTGATAAAAATATCACAAGTCTATCTACAGCGGTGGCCGGTAGATAACAGAAGTGTCACTTTTTCGCTTTTCGTTTGACAGATTTTTTATAGTTTCTCAAGAAAAACGTCACTTCTTAGTTGAGTCCGTGCTTTTACGTGTTACATTTTCGCAGGAAACTCAACACAATTTGTTTACTCACAAGCATTTTTTTTCTGCGAAAACATTTATTGGATAAAGGATAAAAAATGAAGCTTTTCAAAATAGCTATTATTATTGTCACTTAGAGTAATAAGATAGATATACAGATGTTAAGGACTATCATAAATTACATTTCGAACTACGTAAGAATGACTACGGAAAATCTGAGTCGCCTGCGTTAATTTATACACCTAAAGATTTATAGTCAAAGTGACTTCCAATTTATTTTTGGCTCTCCTGTAAAATTATACTTTTTCGAACTGTGGCATTTTTCGTGCTTTCGTGCAAACGTCCAAATTATCGAGGGCTAAAACACGTTCGAGTTTGTGTACGAGGCTGAGACCATCACCATATACCGAACCTGGAGTGTAGGAAAAGTATTTAACAGTATGATATATTTAAGGATAAGAGACCAAACAGACATAATGTTGACCGAGAAGTTAGCGCGCTCTTGAATGCTTCCGAACCACCCTGCTATATACAGTTGCTCTTTAAACGAGTTTTGTCACTGGAGTGTGATTAGTTTTTATATATGTTGTGTTTTGATCCGGTCGGCGCGGCCGGTTGGGTAGCCGTGCGTCGCCGGGTCGGCTGGCAACACTGACAACCCGTTTTGTAATATTGAAAAGATATGATCTCCTTGTTTGTTTTCTCTGTCCCGTCTAGTCATGAAGATGATAATTTATTAGCAAGTATTCAGATCAGGGGCGGCGTAGTAATGCTCACATCTCTTATTTGTATCAAAACACAACGTATATAAAAAATAATCACACTCCAGTGACAAAACTCGTTTAAAGAGCAACTGTATATAGCAGGGTGGTTCGAAAGAATTCAAATACTTATTTTTGAGTCGCTATAGCGCGGAAAAGTGGCCATTGGCGTTGATAAGGAAGCAATTTATTTAAACCTGATAACATCTTCCGATCGCGCAAAGCGTCTTAATATTCCCAAAAAATTATGAATTTTAGATTCTCTCGTAATTTTTAAATATTAATACCAGTAATATTTTATACATGCTATAGTGCGGAAAAGTTGCAACTTTTACTGACAAGTAAACCTAGTGGTACTTCAAATTTTTTTTGTACCAAACTTGGTATAGGAGAAGGGTACATCAGGAACCACCAGAAAGCATGATTAAGAGTGCTTTCGTTAATAAAGACGGACGCAGTGGCCAAAAGTTTAAGTATAAGCATTTATAGTGTGATCTAAGTAGGGAAACACACGTTTATTTATAAAATGTTAGTAATAATGGAAAACAAGTACATATTAATGGATATTGGGTAAATGCACTATCTGTTAGGGGATACGTTCATCTTGGCCACCATTTCCAAGTGGGTCATCTTGAATCTCGCTCGTTTTTTAAATAGGAGGGGGATTTTGTAACATCAATCTGGACTAGAATTTTACCATAAATACATTGGTGAAATCAGTTTGGCCATAGATGAATTTTTTAGAGAGATTCCGAAAAACAGTGAACACTTATGAATTCCCGTGATGACGTAAGTTGTAAGATATTCCGGGAAACTTAACCCAAGGATCCATGTATAACCCAGCTAGCCCCTGACAGGGAAATATGAGTGACAGTAGCGCTCCTAGTGTCAGGGGAACGCAACACCAAACAAAATCGATATTCAGTATTTCGCGTGGTTTGTCACGTTTGGTTCTAAATTGTAAGGGCTACTTTTCACGAAACCTTGCGTTGCTTGCTTTGCGTGCGATTTGGGTGAATAGCCAATTGAAACACATGACACTTATTTTACGATACAACACGTAATAAAACACGCCTTTCAATTGGCTACTCACACAAATCGCACGCAAAGTAAGCAACGCAAGCTTTCATGTAAAGCAGCCCTAAGTCGAATGCGATAAGCATTTTAAAATTTCCCGGTTATATGATAGCCAAACCTCAAATGTTACCATATATTATGGCCTAATGAAGTCTAGACTGTTTTAGGCATGCTATATGTATGACGTTAAGTGAGAAAATAAAAGAGCGACGATAATAGTTTTTTCAAGCTGATTCACATGTTATGTTACAAAGCAAGAACGGGTCTCCTGTTAATTTTTCCTCCACGGTCATGCATGTCCGTGGCTGCCAAGGTAAGCCATTAGGCCAAGGTTTGTATGATAAAAACTGTATGACTTCTGTCGAGATGTCGTTTTAATGTTTATTAATCCATCAGAATGTAATTGCGCTTGGATTCGGAAAATACAAACAGATTAGATGATTCCGTAAACTGCTATAGCGTTTTCACACAGGCGCCCTGATCAGTGTTGACTCGGGAAACCCTGTGAGAACAGAAGTGGATTGAGTCAAGCTGAGTAGTATCAACGCGTCCCATGATTGGCCCACTTCAATATGCATGCTAAACCGGGCTGAACCGGGCTAGGTACGCTCTACCACTGTGTTTTGTTACTATCAAAAAGTAAAAGCAGGTTTAAACTGATTACAATAAATATGACGGACACATCAAATTACTAGCGTCTAAGGGAAGCTCATGGAAACAAGACGTTGCCCACTCTCGCGTAGGCGAGGGCTCCTTGAACAATCAGTAACTCTGACAAGGGTTTGTTCCGAAATTGCTAGCTTGGTCTGGTGGTTAACATATCAGAAAGCTAATCCAGAGGTCCCGGGATCAAATCCTGGTGTGGCTACTTTTACATATCTTTTAAAAAGAAATAAAAGCTTAAAGTGATTAACGTTTAACTAACGCTAGGGCTATTGTAAGTTATCCAAATCTAAGTGTTATTAATTAAAACATTCGGGGAAGTATCTCAAGTCCATTGTAAATTCGAAACATGTGATTGTAAATCGTGCTACTGTTTGGAAACTCACCCGAATTGTTCAAAAGAGTGAAGTTTAGGTTAGGTTAGATTGGGTTAGCTTAATTTACATTAGTCCGCTTAAGTTATTTTTAACTGGACTTAATGCTTCGAAATCAGATCCGAAATAAAAATTGAACATTATGATTTATCGTCCATTGGATTATTCAAAGAGCACCTGGATATAATTTCGAAATGACAACTATAGTTCCATCCCGAATGATGAATGTTGAGATGTAGGCCTACCTTCACATAGATTCATTCCTTTCCCTGAAAGATGCTCACCGAGGGACGTCATCCGTCGGACTCCTGATAAGCTTGGGGGAAATATTTAAAACTTTCAAAATATATTTAAATATATGATTTGGAAATTTATTGCATATCACTTTGCCCAGTTGAAGTTTCATTTTAACATTACCAATGTATAATTTCTTGGGATGGAATAGCATTTGCAAGAAGTCTCTTCTTTGGAGGTAAGCCAAGTAATTCACTTTATAGATCTCTCATAATCAACCGGCAAGAAGTGCTTCAAACAAATACAAGCGTTATTTACATTTATTTTGTCAGTCCGCTTGCAACGAGAAATTCATTATTCTTGAATAACCATTTTTTCAAACCTATGACATAGTATCCCTTCCGTTTTACGTCCATAATTACAACAAAGGACAACAGCACAACTCGTATTATTCTTGCTCACGTTTGAAACAAAACGTGGGTAATCCTTAAAGAAGTAAGTGAATAATTTACCCGCAGGTTTAGAGCAAGTTTAAAACTTCCCTCCAAATCTTTTAACTTACGTCATCAACACCAAGGTATCATCAGCACAATGGAATATGGGAAATCAATATTGTTCACTTGTTGGGAATGGACCCTTCGGCGTGACTGCTAAATTCCTGTTGCAATAGGCACTGTGATAGCATGACTGGCATGGTTGGCTGTGGTTGTCGTTAGCTAGCAGGCGATTTCCATTCCTAGTACACAGACTGATTTATCTAAACGGATACTCTTTGCTTAACGACAGTATCTGCCAGTTACGTAATACACCATTTAGCCAACGAGGAGGGAATGTTTTACCCGCAAGGCTGCCCATAGCAAAAATAATTGAAGCCTGACGTCACAGCTTGTTCCGCCATCTTGGTCACCGTAGTTTGTAATTCTAATTGGCTCAAATTTTGTCAATAGGAAATAAGATGAAGATGAAGAAGATTGTATTGCATGCATATTCAGATGGCTCAAACCATTCCGATTTATGGCCACTAATTCTTTAGTCTAATCTTTTAGTTTAGTTTCACGAAGTATTTCATTTCTGAGTCTATCCACATAGTCTGGCAAATTTGTCTTCATCGCCCTTTCGTCACGTTCACGTTTGTCAATCGTCCGTATTGTTCCTTATAAATGTAGTTCAGTCAGATGCAAAGAATTAATCTATTCTGTAGCTTTCTGTTTCGACAAATTGCGATGAAAACAGACAAAACCAATCTCAATTTTATTAAACACAATGTCACTAATTGTTCAGAAGATATTTCATAAAAAAACAATCACAATTATATATAGTATGTAACAGAAGTCGACCGACAAACTTGAAAAGATAACAGTACAAAATAAAATATATTAAAAATCTTAGTGACCGGGGTGGAATTCCGATGCGTATCCGAGCGTGGGAGCTCTTTAAAGCTAGATATTTCCGATACAATTAACAGCAGAACTGAAGCGGCGTGGGATCGCTAAAGACTTTAAACACCTTTAATCCAGAAATGTAAATTTCAAAGTTGGGTAATGCGTGCGCAAGATTCCTGAGACGAACTAGATGATTCATAGAAATTCTCTGAAGTAAAGGTTAGTCAAAATGAAAACGAATGGGACTACTTTCCAGCAGGTAACAATAGGTAGTCGATGTCTCCAACAGCTTTCATATGACACACGATTTTTTAAAACGTGTGATTGCATATAATAATAATAATAATAGTAATAATTTCATTAGTCGTTAGACAACTATTTACAGTTGTAATAAATTTCGTCATAAAAGGAATACAATAAAATATAGAATTATGCAATGAAAGTTAAGATTATACAATATGTACGTAGTTTAATAATAGTTCCTTATCAAACAAGGGTAAGAATTACATCCTTTCAACGAATGTTATTTTTTTGTCAATGAGAGAGAGTGCCATTGCACATTCGGATGGCGGTTATTACGTATGTCATTTATTCATACGAAAAGTCGCTTAATGTATGCTCATTTCAACCTTTAGTTCAGAAAACTTTTGACAACCACCTCTGGGGAATCCATTGCGCACCCATTGCACAATTCTTGAATATGTATTTTTGGATACAGTAGGTTTGAAGTTTCTGACTCTACCATGCCGCCTCAGCTCTACTGTTAATGGTATTGGAAATATCAAGGTCTAAAATTAATTTCCCCACGCTTTCTGCTGCATGTAGCTCGAAAACGAGGCTAAATTTCCATTGCTGGCACTATTGTTTGTTTTTCAGTACTTTCATCGCTCGAAGTTTGTCTACCGAATTCTGTTACATTCTTTAAATGGTTTTATTATTCGTATAACACCGGGTGAATTGTGTTCTGTAGAGTATTTCATTATTCAGCCACCTCTAGTCTTCAGTCACCATGTCTCGTATATCTTTCTCAAAACATTCTTTTTCAAACGCTCGTAATTTTTGTTCATCTGCCAAGGTCGTACTCCAACTTCCGGAACCATAAAATATTATTACTGGTAGAATAGTCGTTCTGTATATTTTCAACTCCAACTTTCTTGATATTAATCACGAGTTAGGAGCTTCTGGACTGAATAGAGACATGCGTTGCACGATGCTACCTAACGTGCTAATCGGTCTAATACTGGGCCAACCGTGATTGAGATCTATGTTATTCGCCCAGTATTGGGAAAATGTGCCCCGAAATCCTGTGCTCCTGACGTAAGCGACTTCTTATTGTTTCGGTGACGTCGTTTTTGATTGTTGCATCCAGTTGCCGGCAACGATAACAGGTAGAACTGACGTCAAATTCAGAGGCGAATACTTTCTACATTGAACTATTCTTTATTGTTTACTTTCTCAATGACCTCATTCTTAATTAAGGTGTTTGCTGGAGCAACGGCTTAACCCAGGTTAAGTCTCTTTTCTTGTTTCGTAGCCTATTAGACTTATGCATATAAGAAAATATGAATAATAGCTGATTTGCCCACCCGTTGCTGCACGGTCAAAAGTTTTCTCGAACCCTTACCTCCACCTCTGCAAGATGTCGAACTGAAAAACTAGGATAGCCGTTGTCAATGAATTGAGAGGATTTTCATATTAGCCCACTTGAAGGTAGTCAACCCGGCAAACTGCGTTGTGGTGTTGGTTTCTCAGCCTGTAGGGATACATCTGACAAAAATGGTCTATTGATTGAACCGTTTGCCTCTTTCGGGGGGATTTAAGCCTTTTAATGCGCTAGTTAATCCTTCCAGGTCCTAAAAATATTTCTGCCAAATTTCGTTGGAATCCGTCAAGGGGTGTAGAATTGCATAGCGTTCAAACGAATAAACACACAAACAACCTGTTACTGAGTTTTATTTATATAAAAGATAAGTACAAACAAACAACAGTAGACAAGAGAGTGAAAGAAACAAACGCTGACGCACAAACTATTCTTCCGTAGAATTGCTAGTATACTAAATGTATGCAGAGACTTTGAACGGTGTGGAGGTCTTTGCAGAACTTCAATTTTATTGGTTGGCAACATCTCGGATGTTTTAGTGAGTGGGAAATGTTACCTAGTTGCTTTAGTACGGCGTCGAAGAGCATTCATGCTAGTTTGGGATACGGTAAACGTTATAGAATTTCTTGCAGAGGCGTTGAAAAACTGCGTTTAGTTAAGTTTAGCAACACTGACAACTTGACCCTATGATTCATGCGGTGCCTTCCTAGGGATATTAGCATCATAATTCTATATTATGTCAAAACATCTACAGGCACAGGAAATCTGGTAAAGTCACATGTAAAACTTTCGAACCCGTTATTTTTTAGAACTGCTTCCAGCGAACTGCTCAATTTTTATGTTTTGATTTTGTTAATCCTGTACGTTAGTTTCCTACCTAGCTTCGCGTCAGTGGCGTATTCTGGATTTACAGCGTGCATAGGGTGACCAAATTCAAAAACTCAAAATCCGAGACACATGCCCTGAAAAAAATTTCCAATCATGTAACTAAATTATCGGAACATACTAAATCAGTTATAATTATCTTGACAAGTTATCCACAAATATCTCGCAAAATACTTTGAGTAATGTAATAAATAATTTTGCACCCTAAGAAACTATCAGCGAAATACTTAAAATATGAATACCCTTGCAATTGATAAACATTAATTAAATCTGCGGGGAATGTACACAATGACTAACAAGATCATGTACCAATACTGTAAACATCTGTCGCGCACAAAAGTATCAATGTGTAATTTTACTGAAAATAACACGAAATTCACAAATAAATTAATATTCAGTTTGTCGTACTGATTGGATCAGGTACATAATAAAAAGGGATTTTGATGATAACACTATTACATATAATTATCTCTCCTAACACATGTGTTAAGTTGGCTTAAGAGTGTGGTTGCATTTATAAGGCACTAGCTAAATGTTGCAACTTCTATTTACTTTTATCGCTTAAGTTATTGACGAAGAAGCAGAAATAAATTGTAACAGGTGTTTTCCACCCTCCATTATTGATAATGATTTGCCTTTAGCTGGACGACCTTCACTTGCTGTTACCCTTCTCCTACATCCCAGGCAGCCACGTATTGATCCGAGTTCTGTTCTGCCTAAAGCCTCAGTCTCTAAGCAGCGATATTAATTTATCCCCTTTGTAGCGACCGCACCTCTTCGGGGACGAAATAATGCTAATCGTGTCTCTTTGTGACACTATATTTTTTCATCAGTAAGTCTGTTATAGCTAGTATGTTTTATGTTCTTGTCGCTGTCAGTCAGTGAATAAAACACACTGTCAAAACTTCTCTTTAATCTTTCATTCATGACACCGTACATAAATGAGTCTTGCGATATCAGGATTACATAGCAAATCGTTACGGCGGGGACAGCGTCTGCGAAGTCAACTATGATTTTAATCTTTGTGCGTTCATTGATTGTAACTAGTTTGGGTTTACTAACATTAAGAACGTACATTGGACGGGCTTGGAAGAATTGAAGGGTGTGAGGCAAAAACATGGTAACCCACAAATGTTAATTTTTTTAGTTATTCAGCACCCGACAGAAAGCAATCATACCGCGTCGTTTAATGTTCTCCGAGTTCAAATTGTGCTCCAGAGATGGCAGCAATATTTCCTTATGGTAAGCCTCATTGTAATATTTTGGGATTCATAAGATGGTAACCAACAATTTAAATGGCGGGAAACGAGGAGCAGTATACCAGCTTGCCACTGAAAGGAAAATAGTTTGTAAATTACACATTTCTTACAGCGGGTTCTAAGAAAAAAAATATTCTTGAGTGACTCAGGTAGCGAATATTATGGTATAAATAATAAAACATGGTAACCCACACAGCGGCATGAAAAATAGAAATTCGGTATTTTGATTTGGTACAATTATTTTAAGCCTTTATGTATAGCCTTACGTGAAAAATCAGCTTTCAGCCAATGAAAATGACTTGTGCAGCAGTAAACCTCGAATTTCTTAAAAACGTAACATTGTGGGTTACCATGTTCTTGCCTCACGCCCTTCAATTCTTCGGGCGAGTAAAACATTTGTGTGTTGTCTTCCATGACTCGTTTAAAGGCTACGTAACTTTCGTATAGTTTAATATAATAATCATTCGAAAGATCAAGGTTTAAATTTTCTCTGGGAAAGCCTTCGTTTCGTTCCTTTTTCAAATTAATATTTTTAACTTCGCAGCGGTCAAATTGACTTGAATCCTTTTTCTGATCGGTAGAACCACGTAGAGATTGGAATAAAATAATCACAAAATCGGGCATTTCAAATTGAAGAGAACTGAACTTTGTGGTTTCGTCAAATTCGAAGTGAGAGCCTGTCACATGCTCTTCGATGCACTGGTCTGTTAAAAAATATATCAGTATCTGTGGAAACTTCAGAATTTCTGCCTTCAACTTTAAACTATAGTTTTTTCGTAATCAAAAATTTGAACTCTTAGTTCTATCGATTTGATCACCAACTTGGCGGGGTGAGGTAGAGTAGAATCTCCGTTCGATTTCCAGCGATAGAAGAGCAAGGCGGTGCTAGAACTTCGTTTAAATGTTTTTCAAATACCCCCTCCACAAAATTTCTCTGTAGCCACTAAGGATTCCGAACAGCAAGCCCAGTGGGAAGAGCATTGTATTATCTTTTCGTGGCAGTTTAGCGTCTGTTATCAGGGCATATGCCTTGAAGTACTCTATTTCCGGTTTGGAAAACTTAAGAGTGGCGATAGCCGTGGAGGAAATGCCGGGATAGTCGATTCTATGTGACTGTTCCATGCTTCCTGACTTCAACTTAAAAACAGGTGGTTTACAAAGTTATCTATCAGTTTAATATTTGAGATTGCAGTAAACGAGCCCGCGGCTCTACCGATTACTTCGAACTTAATGTACAAGTCAGCACGATGTGGATGGATGAAACATTCTCCAACCTGCAAGTTGAATTGGATGTTTTTATGTGATTCATTAAAATTGGTAAAGGTTCGTTTATTTGGAAAAAAGGATTGAAGCTTGTAGGACTCAATACAATCCATTTTAGGAAAGCTTCTGGAACGAATTCTTACATTATACTTTTGGCTCAGTAGATAGAGGGCTTCTTACAATCGAGTCTCCTCCAATACAGCTCACTGGACACATCTCAGTGGATGAATAGAATTCCAAAGGCTATTATATTATATTTATTCAGATTTAAATTCTATAATGGCGCCTCGGAAGCTAATCAGTTTATGATTTTCACTGATGACTGATATTTCAATTCATTTTATGTGCGGTTGTTGGATGGTAAAGAATAGTGGATAGTGTGGCTCATAGACGATTGAGTCTAAAATTTCAGTTAAGGGTTTCAAGGTAGCAATAATATTTGTTCCTTATGCGCATAATCTCCGTGCGCAACCAGCATTCTTCGTTAGATTAGAATATACATTAAGGGTTTCAATGAAAAAAAACTTGGGAAGGGTGTCTTTTGGGCTTCGAGAGTCGTTTAATTTTTAAACTCAAGAAAATTTCCAATGGTTCCCAGATCCAATTTCTCTACAGCCAGTGTGACTTCCATTCGATGTGTTACATGATCCTCGTCTAATACAACGTCGGGTGGAAATGCTGTCTCTAAGGTGGAGGCATTATATTGACCTGGTTTTACTGACAATTTTCGACCTCTGTAAGTGAAGGCATTATTGTGAGTTGTGACATGTAGAATCCGATTAAACCTACTTTTAAACCGAGTCATGGTTGGAAACATCATTGTGTAATCTTAATTGAAGTACCGACCCCGTACCACTTAGGTGCAACACTGTCGGCATTACTTTGTGTGTGTACTGAATTATATCATTATTATATTCAATAATTAAAGGTTGGTTGAAAGCTTGTATTCAAGTAGTCTAATAACGATTTGGGAGGAATCCCATCGAAGGAATCAAATACAAAAGCTGTGTTTTTCTCTTTCCAAAAACAAATTCGTTGTGTTCCAATATATTATACCGACTAATGCCTAAAGTACAATCATCACACTGATATTATTTCAAGACAGAAGATTGTGTCTTCAAACTTATTAGGGTATGGTAGCCTAACTCCAGAGACTTCAGCCTGATCGTCGCATTTACCATAAAATTCAGTACTATTGTAAATGCTATCACATATTGAAACTGTCTTGAAGCTCCATTCCATTTGTATTTTTTATTGTCAAATGTTTAGTGTATCGAGCTTCACAGCCAAAAGATTTTACTGTGATGATTTCGGTGTCATCAATATACTTTTATATTTTCGAGCAAAGGTATAATTCTTAGTTTTTCTTTTGTTTAGCTATACTGGTGTAAGATTTATTTCTTGAACTACTTTATGACGAATCTTCCTTATTTTTTTTTTAGTTTAGGCCTTTAGGGAACTATGGCTCAGGCCGACGTATCTTCCTTCCGTCTTCCTTTTATTATTCATTTTCTGATTGGATGGTAGTGTCAGCTTCCGTTAATGGACCAAAATCTTAGTTCATCTTAGATATGTGTTTTCCTATTATTTGCAAATCTTCCCGCCAAGAAGAATCCTTGCTCGTAAGATTTACTAATTTTCTTATCTTATTTAATATTTCATTTATTTCCAGTTTTAAAATATTCAATAATGTTGATTTTTCGTTCAGTGTGCCAAAAGGTAAGAAATTGTTGGTTTATTTGGTTTGAACCCGAGATCTATTCTGCTTGGCTTGCGTTCTTAAACTGTTCAGGAAGAAGGCGTGTCATTTCGATAGATTGTATGTTCACGTGATATGAAGATGCAGCAGGCAACTGAGATTTCGTAAAACTATATCGACAGTATACGTTTAAATTACACTTTTCGAGCTTTAAATCAGTGCGTAAGCTCAGGTAAAACCTGAAATTAAAGTAAAAATAATTTACCATAGCAGCTAAATTTTGGAACTTAAGATTTCATCTTTTCTGCTCTGCTTGTTGTCCAAATGAAGGAAGACACCTTCAAGAAATTTTAGTAAATGTTATTCTCTTTCGTCGTGTACAGTACAAGGGTTATAGTGAACTGAATTTACTATTGACTAAAGTGAGTTCACGAACATTAAACTTTCTATGCGTTAAAGCTTTCTTATGAATTTATTTTCAAGTTAATTGAGTTTAATATTTTCTACAGTGACCTTGTACACAAGGGGACAATATCGCTGTCTTGTGGCAAATAGGTAGTACATTAGAACCTTTATTTCTCCTACTCCTTCTCTTTCAGAAAGAATGCGACGAATAAAACTGGTGAAGTTTACAACTGCAGGTCTTACTGTAGTGCGTGGTCCATTACTGCTGTGTGTGAGTGTTTGCTACATACTCTTTGTTTTATGAGATTCAGAATGTTTTAAGTTTGCCACCGCTTTATTTGAGCTTTTAAAAGTTAACTTCGGTAACTTACGAGCGATTATGGATAAACTGTGAATTAACGCCTCCAGTCTGTTGTCTGTGTGTGTGGAAGGTTGGGTTACTTTGACATTTTCTATGCGGTGATGTGGGTTGTTCTTTGCTCTCTGTTCTTTGGTGGTGTTGGAAATTATTTTCTTCTCTGTCTTCCCCCTTTTTCTATCGTTTCAGCTTATGTCTACCTCTGTGCTATACTTCGGATTTAGTTATCTTTCGGTAAAAGTGTGCCATGTATTCGGAATTTTCCGGTCCCTGTATGTCCTGTGATAGGAGATAATATTTTCTATAGATTCGATAGTCTGATACCTTATCTTTCTCGTCCGTTGAATTGTCGTGGGTCATGACCTCGGCTGGTGAAGTCAGGACGTAGCTCTCGAGTGACCCGTTTGAGTTGGTCCAGCTGGCCGGCTTGCAGTCTGGGTGTCATTGGAGACTCTTCGCGAGCGTTACCCACTTGTATGAAAGTGAAATTTCGCTTTCTTTCCTTGTCTCCCTCCTTCAGGGAGAAACACAATGGGCAGCTTCTAGTTGTGAAGTTTGACGAGGCTTCACTGGGAAGCGTCCGCAGTGTTTTCATGTTCGACACTTAGTCTGTTTTTGCTCGGCGCTTGTCCCGTTTTGAACCTTATTGTATTCTTGGCTTACACATTTAAGTTTTACTGCTTTTACCTTTAGGTGTGTGTGTGTATGTGCCCTGGTGTGCTTGGTGTGTGTGTTTCTTACAATATATGCAACTGAAATTGATCTGAGGCAAACTACTGCGCTTCCTGCAGTTTCTCTATTACTTTAGAAAACGCTTAAATTACATGTCGCTGTTGATTTTAACCATTAATGTCAATTGCAGTACAAATGTAGGTTGCATTATCTTTATATCTTCCAAGCATTAAATGTCATCGACAGCTTTAGTTTGCGCGATGTTGTATGAAATATAATGCTGAATTTTGCGACATACCCAAGAATGTGTTTCATAATAATGGGATAACGAACATAACCGCTGCAAATATTAGTCGGTTCAATGTTGTCTTTATGGATGGAACTCCGTTGACCTTGTGGAAAATGACAACACATGGTGGTGTACTTTATATTTCAGACACTCAAGCGCCCGGCGAGGAGGTAAGCCTTCGGATAAGAATTTCAAGAACTTTATACAGAGATATCCACAATTTACGTCACTGAACTGCTGAATTCTATCAATATTATATTCAATAATTAAAGGTTGATGAGAGCTTGTAGTCAAGTAGTCCACTAATGATTTGGAAGCAATTCCGCCGAAGGAATCAAATACAAAATCTCTGTTTTTGTCTTTCCAAAAACAAATCCAATGTGTTCCAATATTCTGGGGTTGATCTAAATTAACGACTGCACATTCGTTACTTATGAGAGGTTTGTCGTGAAGGTAACTGGTCAGACATAAACACACCCCAAAAATATTTAATCTTGAGGAGTTTGGCTAGACGTTTCAAATCAGAGTTGGTGAGTGTCGTTGCTTCTTCTGAGTTTTCCTGATTTTGGGCTTTTTTAATCTTTTCCCAGACTTACTTCCATCATTAGATTATGTCACTTTTGTCCTATGAGTTCTTCCTTATTTCCCTTGACATCTATAACTGTTTGGGCTATAGCGGAAAACCCTCCTCAGAGGCTACCAATTGCTCCTAACGCAGCTAAAATAGCCGGGATCGTTAAGATGAAACCTTTTGATTATTCAGTTTCCTCATTTGCGGTATACTCAAGCTGAGTATGAGATTTCTTCCACTTTGTAAACACGTCTGTTTCTGATTAATTTGTTTTAAGATATCATTCATTTTGGAAAGACCTCGTAGTTCTGAATGGTGAATTTGAAATGAAACACTCTGAGTTTTCATTTTTGCTCTACTATATTATTATTACAAGCCCCAAGCGAGTTTTCGCTTTTTATTCATAGCCATTGCAACTCCAAGGGACGCAAGTCGCTCCGGTAAGCCCGTATCCTTACTAACGACTCGTTCGAAAGCTTTCATCTCTAGTTCTATGTCCGCTGCATGCCTGGTTTCCAAATCTTTGAAATTTTTGTAGGCAATGTCATTTTCGCGGCAACCTCGTTCTAATAGGTTTATTCCTCGGTCAGCTCGTGCTAATCGTTCGTCAAGTATAGTGCCTGGGTCACAGAGTTGACAGCCTCCTGGTTGGTGGAGCTCGAATGGAAAATTGTTGATAATATCATTTACTAAACCTTTACTTTCATGCCAGAATTTAGGAGGAAGCAAATGGGTAATCTTGACCAAATACCTCAATCCTTTTGGATTAGAAGCCACGAACTATGTTAAACGAGAACAAACCATTTCCATTATACCAGCCTTATCATTTTGGAAATTTTGATTCCCTGATCTCTCTTCCCCGGCAATAACGAATAGTCAATCGACCAGCTTTCTCACATAGTTCATCCAAACAAATTCCGTAGGAAGACCTCTGTATCTCTTAATTCCGGAACCCTCGAAGTCTCTACCTTCCATGGCCCTCACTTCGAACCAGATTGGTTTAATAAGGGTTTTATATTTTTCGCCGGAGCTGGATTTTCCTCTATTCTGAGTTGGGTTATTATTCTCGTAGAGAGCATTACTCATTTTTAGGATTTTTGAGTATGTCGCATAATCCTCAGCTGTATACAGCAGTGGATGTTTTGTTAGTAGTTCCCACAAACCTTCTGTTCCCTTAAACTTCTCATACACACCTCCAATTCCGATATTTTTTTCGTCATAGAGGATAATATCGTCTTTCACAAAATGAACATTCAACCTACCAATTTTCCAAACCGGAATTCCGTGGACATTCAAGGAGTAAAGGCCAAAGACCTCATCCTTTT
Source organism: Lepisma saccharinum (assembly GCA_022664845.1). Lineage (NCBI taxonomy): Eukaryota > Metazoa > Arthropoda > Insecta > Zygentoma > Lepismatidae > Lepisma > Lepisma saccharinum. The sequence continues at coordinate 68,588 of JAGDQP010000254.1, forward strand.
CTGATTTGTTAGTACTGAAATACGGCGAGGCTAGAGGTCCCAGCTTGACATCTTTTGAAGCATTTTCTTCAGTATTTTCTTGTTTTTCGGGAGAATATTGTTGTTGATGTTGTTGTGGCGCAGAAAGAGCTCTGTTACGATTTGAGGATGATATTTTTTTCTCGAATGAAGTTTCAGAGGGAGTAGGAGGATAACTGATAATGTTTCAGAGACGCTACAGGAATGAGTTCGGTGATCAGATTACGGTTATCATCCGTCACCCATTTCATATCCCGGCTTAAACTAGATAAGGCATCAAGAAGGGGGTTGATCGGATTTTTTCTGCTTTTCATAGTAAGTTCGGTGACGCTCCTCCCACCCTTTGAATCCTTTAGCGATGTCATCTTCTAGTTTAATATTCCTCTCGGCATCTCCGACAAGACTACGTTTAATAGACATCGCCGTCTGTTTAATTACACTAAAATGAAATTGCTAATTTTATTTCGGTACTGGTACTTTCCTTCTCTTGGTGTACGAGTTATATCAATTGACAAGTAGCCGATTCCAACACGCAGAACAGATTTCTTTGAACCTATTAAATGAGATATCTCCAATAAAAAACTCATTGTAAGAATGTTTGAGATTCGTGTTGTCTTGCCGGAACAAACAAAAATTCGTATTATCTCCAATAAGATGTTTCGGGAGTTTACTGAACGTCTGGGTTAGATAGAAACAGTCTAATTGTTTGTGACATCCTCGTGTAAAATAATTCTGAACTTCGTTCTGTTTTTCTAAAATGTAGTTTTCGAAGATAACTACTGACCCAGGGATACACTTCTCCAGTGGAATGACAGATGACAAAAATGTACCTATTTCCTTTCCTAAATTTTTTCCTGCCTGAATGCATGACGCTTGCAGCTGTTTTCATTTGGACTGTTCCAAACTTTTAGAAAACACATAGATTTGCCACCCTTTCTAATTTTGCCCTTCGGGGGGCAAAATAAAATTGTCTATTAAAAGTGTAGACTTCCCTGAACCTGAGTCACCAGTGATCAGACATCGAATATTACTCCGAAGTAATTACGCTTTTTGATGTGTCTGAAGATGCATTAAAATGCGTTGTTTTACATTCTACATTCGAGGCAACTATTATATTATCGATTTCAGATCAACCCACGAATTATGATTTGAAGGAAGAAAGAGACACTTAAAATACACCTTATTGTTTTTCTTGCATAGAACCTTTTCAACCAAGTAAGTGTCGGGAACCTTAGTCTTCATTAGTTCCTGTTCATAGAACCGGCCTTCGATAATCACGTTACAAGTATCCTTTAAGTGATTAGTGCGAGGGTTCGTGGGAAAAACCTTGGCAATCTGAAATATCTCAGTACCCCAGTTTCGTGTAAACCCTCAGTCAAATGTTTTTCATTTAAATTTACTGACGCGAACATAGTCGTCAATTTTGAATTGCCTCTTGCTTGTAGGAGGAAGAGAAAATTTCTTAAAGTAGATTCTCGATATAAGTTCGGACTCATTCTTTTTCTTAACCGCCTCTATCGGTTTAATCTGAATTGTACTATGTTTCTCGGAGTTGTATTTTGATGTTAAACCAGGCAGAATGCCAAGCCATCTGTAATTCCCTTGGAGTGTAAACTGCTTCCACATTAAGTTATTCAATGTGCGATTCCAGCGTTCTATAATACTTGTTTTGACGTCACTGAAAGTCGAGTAATGTTGAATGACGTGCTTCTTCATAAGTATCTGGAAATCAGAAATATAGAATTCTGGAGCTCGCTCCGTCTGTAGGAAGCTTGGTTGCGCCTCTCTTTAAATGAAGGCAAAGGCTTTTCAGAATTCTTTCCAAGTTTTATTTTTCATCGGGATAGCCCATATGAACTTGCTAAAACTATCGATGACGGTCAAAAATATTTGAAACCATGACTTAGTTTTGCAAGTCCCTTTAAGGAACCACTGTCCATCTCGACCAAATCTGTCGGTCGACAAACTGGAACACTAGTGACGCAAGCGGAAGTGACCGTTGTAGTACAAACTGTACTCACTTCAACTCCATTTGACATCACATTAGGTAACGACATCACACTATTGGGACTTTTTGGAACTTCAGTTCGGCCTTGTTTTTCTACGTTCCTGACACTAGACCGATTAGATAGCTCACTCCTTAACGAACTGACTTCATCACGCAGATAAAGTACCTCAAGGTTGAGTTCTTTAGTTCTTGTCTCGCACGTGGAATTTATCTCCGCAATTTGAGAATCAGTATGGCGGACCGCAACAGACAACTCATCTGCCCTCTTAGTCAAATCATCCACGGTTAAGTAAACAGATGGTGTTTCGGTGGCCAACTTACTAACAGAAAGTTCGATTGACTCGCGAAAAGTTTGACTCTCCTTTTCGAAGGACAATAGTCTCGTGTTATTACATCCCAATTTTAGTATTAGTCCTTTAAAAATTTCATGTTAAGACTGGCCTCAGTACTTTCTAATTTTGCATTAATACTATCCTTAGTACTTTCTAATTTCGTGTTAAGACTAGGCTCAGTACTTTCTAATTGAGTGACTAGATTCGTCTCTGTGCCTTCGAGCTTTGAGCTGATGCCAGTCAGGGCTATCAGCGCCTTGTCCTTGACAGTAATAGGAGTCGGTTCATCTCTCTGATCACTGCTAGAATCTCCATTGCCGATTTCAGGACAAGATTCGACACACTCCGGACAGTACCAAGGGCTATCCCTTCCCTTAAGACTGTGGTATAGGCACGGTGATATCAGATCACAACTAAGATGGTACCAATGTTCACATTTAGTACAAGTGATAGCCGCTTCGTTCTTCATTTGACAACAATACATCACTTCGTTGTCAGCGTCCTCGGCAAGAAATCTTTCACGCTCGTTAGTCTTACGAACTGCTTGATCGCCAGACCCCGACATTTCTAGTACAGTGCAAAATATCACACAAATATTCAGTAGACACTTTCACTTAGCAATCAAACTAAATATGTATTTATACTTCAAACACTAGGCAACATGGGTCTATTCATATGCTTTGCTACGACATACGTAAACTCATTTCTCATCTTATGAAAATAATCAATATAAATCAACTTATTTTTGATTTTCATTTTTACAAGTTTTTTTAACCTCACACAAGTAAATGCACGCTTTCACTCACAACCACCTAACAACACAATACACGGCTACATCTCATAAGTGGGTGTCAATATTCTCTCTCAACTTAACAATCATCTTTGCAATCGCATACGATTTGGTAGTAGAATGTCGAAACAGAAACAGAATAAAAAATGCGACCTTCAGAAATGTCAAGATGCAGTACAGATTCAGAGCCTTGGAGCGCTGTCGCAAATTGTAAAAAAACACTAAGGGGGATCGTTGCTTTATCCGAAGATCAGACAAGATCAAATGTCCTCTTACGGTTACCAATTGTAAGAAACACACACACACACACACACACCTCAACCTAAAAGCAGAGAATCGTAACCATGTTACCCAAAAACACAATAAGGTTCAAAACGGGACAAGCGCCGAACAAAAAGAGACTAAGTGCCGAACATGAAAACACTCCGGACGCTTCCCAGTGAAGCCTCGTCAAACTTCACAACTAGAAGGTGCCCCATTGTGTTTCTCTCTGAAGAAGGGTAAGAAGGAAAGAAAGTGAAACTTTACTTTCATACAAATGGGTAACGCTCGCGAAGAGTCTCCAGTGACACCTAGACTGGAAGCCGGCCAGCTGGACCAACTCAAACGGGTCACTCGAGAGCTACGTCCTGACTTCACCAGCCGAGATCATGACCCACGATCACTCAACGGACGAGAAAGATAAGGTATCAGACTATCGAATGTATAGAAAATATTATCTGGAGGCGTTAATTCACAGTTTATCCATAATCGCTCGTAAGTTAACTTTTACAAGCTCAAATAAAGCGGTGGCAAACTTAAAACATTCTGAATCTAATAAAACAACGAGTATGTAGCAACCACTCACACGCAGCATTAATGGACTACGCACTACAGTAAGACCTGCAGTTGTAAACTTCACCAGTTTTATTCGTCGCATTCTTTCAGAAAGAGAAGGAGTAAGAGAAATAAAGGTTCTAATGTACTATCTATATGCCACAAGACAGCGATATTGTCCTCTGGTGTACAATGACAGTGTAGAAAATATTAAACTCAATCAACTAGAAAATAAATTCATAAGAAAACTTTAACGCATAGAAAGTTTAATGTTCGTGCACTCATTTTAGTCAATAGAAAATTCAGTTCACTATAACCCTTGTACTGTACACGACAGTATAAGTATCAAAATAATATCTGCGTAAATCATTATTTCAAATTGACTTATACATTAGCTACTCCTACAAGCGAAATAATTTTAATGACATTTAGTAAACCCTTTTTTTACTCACTGTTTATTTCAGTAAAATGACAGATAAGTTATTGAACACAAACTATTTCAAAATTCGCATTGTCAGAAGTATTGAAGTTCAATTCAACGGGGAAAAATTGTATGGATTACAGTTGAAAATTCAGATATTTCTTGAAGGGAGATACCCGACAGATCATATTGCGGTTTGAAAAAAGTTTTTGAAATTCAATATTCTGTCCATGAACAATCATTCAGTTACTCAGTAATTGAAAAAAGTATGATTTAACAAAAAATTTCACTTTGAGATTCAAGTCAAAAATTATTGTTTTGTAAAATAATACGAGAATCACTGTTTTACATGTAGACGTTTTCAATCGTAATTGGAAAATTCTGACTCTTTCCTGCTCTATCACTTTCACTGTAAACTATGGGCTAGTTCCACTAAAAGTACTTTCTGAATTTCAATTATTAAGCAATGAACACAGCAAAGTCTGACATTTGTAGATATTTTGAAAATAAATATTTAAAATTTCATAACATAGGTTTTGATACTATTTGGATTTAACGATCCTGACAGCTCTGGGGCTGGTTGAAATTTAGCGTAAAACAATCGAACGGAACTAAAGCGGACGAACAGAGCGCAAGTACTCAACCATTACCGAACGAAGAGAAAGTATCATTGTGAGTTCATCGTATTAAACCTTTCGCATGAGTAGCTTAAGAAAAATAACTGAATTGAGTGCATACTTAAAAATCATAAAACGTTAAAATCATAAGGCAAGAGAAACAAATCTGTTGACGTTTCTCGACTTATATAAATCAACGCATCATAACTATAGACGACCCAAGTCCCCTTAACTTGTTTAGCTCCGCATAACTATAAAACAACCTTGCACTGAAAATCTCACTATCAAAATATTACTCATCATGCACAAAAATGTTATCACAACCGAAAACAGAATTTAGATATTACTAATTTTTCATTCGAATGTTAAAAACACGAAAGAGATTAACATTCACTAGAATTTCTTGAAAGCGTCTTCCTTCATTTGGACAACAAGAAGAGCAGACGATAAGATGAAATCTTATGTTCGAAAATTTAGCTGCTTCGGTAAGCGCACATGCTCTCGTAATTATTTTTACTTAAAAAATTTAGGTTTTACCTGAGTGGCAAATGATTTAAAGCTCGAAAAGTGTAACAGTTAAACGTATACTTAGATATAGTTTTGCGGAGTCTCAGTTGCCTGCTGCATCTTCATATCACGTGAGCATACAATCTGTCGAAACGACACGCCTTCTTCCTCAACAGTTGAAGAACGCAAGCGCAGAATCAAACAGTAGAATAGATCTCGGTTTCAAACCAAATAAACCAAGAGTTTCTTACATTTTCGCACACTGAACGAAAAATCAACATTATTGAACATCTTAAAACTGGAAATAAATGAAATATTAAATAAGATAAGAAAATTAGTAAATCTTACGAGCAAGGATTCTTCTTGGCGGGAAGATTTGCAAATAATAGGAAAACATATATTTAAGATGAACTAAGGTTTTGGTCCATTAACGGAAGCTGAAACTATCTTCCAATCCGAAAATAAGTAATAAAGGGAAGACGGAAAGAAGATACGTCGGCCTGAGCCATAGTTCCCAAAAAGCCTTAAACTAAAAAATAAATTCAGGAAGGTTCATCATAAAGCAGTTCAAGAAATAAACCTTGCGCCAGGATAACTAAACAAAAGAAAAACTAAGAATTATACCTTTGCTCGAAAACATAAATTATATTTATGACACCCAGATCATCACAGTAAAATCTTTTGGCTGTGAAGCTCGATACAGTAAAAATTGTGACAATATTAAAATATACAAATGGAGCGGAGCTTCAAGACAGTTTCAATATGTGATAGCATTTACAATAGTACTGAATTTTATGGAAAATGCGATGATCAGGCTGAAGTCACTGGAGCTAGGCTACCAAACGCTAGTAAGTTTGAAGACACAATCTTCTGTCTTGAAATAATATCAGTATGATGATTATAGTTTAGGAATTAGACGGTATAGAACATTGGAACACAATTGATTTGTCTTTTTAAAGAGAAAGCACAGCTTTTGTATTTGATTCCTTCGATGGGATTCCTCCCAAATCGTTATTAGACTACTTAAATACAAGCTTTCAACCAACCTTTAATTATTGAATATAATAATGATATAATTCAGTACACACACAAAATAATGTCGACAGTGTTGCACATAAGTGGTACGGGGTCGGTATTTCATTAGTAGACTTAATCGGATTCTACATGTCATAACTCACAATAATACCTTCGCTTACGAAGGTCGACAAATGTAAGTAAAACCAGGTCAATATAATGCCTCCACCTTAGAGACAGCATTTCAACCCGACGTTGTATTGCACGAGGATCATGTAACACATCGAATGGAAGTCACACCGGCTGTAGAGAAATTGGATCTGGGAACCATTGGAAATTTTCTTGAGTTTAAAAATGAAACGATTCTCCAGGTCCAAAAGACACATGTTGGGTACACTCATCCCAAGTTTTTTCCATTGAAACAACTAGTGTGCATTGTAATCTAACGAAGAATGCTGGTTGCGCACGGAGATTATGCGCATAAGGAACAAATATTATTGCTACCTTGAAACCCTTAACTGAAATTTTAGAATCAATCGTCTATGAGCCACACTATCCACTATTCTTTCCCATCCAACAACCGCACATAAAATGAATTGAAATATCAGTCATCAGTGAAAATCATAAACTGATTGGCTTTCGAGGCGATATAACCAGTGTAGTTACAGAATTGAAATCTGAATAAATATAATATAACAGTGTTTGGAATTCTATTCATCCACTGAGATGTGTCCAATGAGATGTATTGGACGAGACTAGATTGTAAGAAGCCCTCTATCCACTGAACCAAAAGAATAATGTAAAAATTCGTTCCAGAAGCTTTCCTAAAATGGATTTTATTGAGCTTTACAAGCTTCAATCCTTTCCTCCAAATAGACGAACCTTTAGCAATCTTAATGAACCAAATAAAGACATCGAATTCAATTTGTAGGCTGCTGAATGTTTCATCCATCCATATCGTGCTGACTTGTACATGAAATTCGAAGTAATCGGTAGAGACGTTTATTGCAAACTCAAATATTAGACTGATAGATAACTTTGTACCCCACCTGTTTTTTCAAGTTGAAGTCAGGAAGCATTTAACAGTCACTGATAGAATTGACTGTCCCGGCATTTCCTCCACGGCTATCGCCACTCTTAAGTTTTCCAAACCGGAAATAGAGTACTTCAAGGCATACGCCCTGATAACAGACGCTAAACTTCCACGATAAGATAATACATTGCTCTTCCCACTGCGGTTGCTGTTCGGATTATTTAGTGACTACAAAGGAATTTTGTGGAGGGGTTATTAGAAAAACCTTTAAACGAAGCTCTAGCACCGCCTCGCTTTTCTATCGCTGGAAATCGAACCGAGATTCTACTCTACCTCACCCCGCCAAGTTGGTGATCAAATCGATAGAACTAGGAGTTCCCATTTTTGATTACGAAAAAACTATAGTTTAAAGTTGAAGGCAGAAATTCTGAAGTTTCCACAGATACTGATATAATTTTTAACAGACCATCAAAAAGCATGCGACAGGTTCTCACTTCGAATTTTACGTAAGCACACCGTTGAGTTCTCTTTAATTTGATATGCCCGATTTTGTGATTTTGTATTCCAAACTGGACGTGGTTCTATCGATCAGAAAAAGGATTCAAGTCAATTTGACCGCTGCGAAGTTAAAAATATTTATTTGAAAAACGGACGAAACGAAGTCTTCCCCAGAGAGAATTTAAACCAGGATCTTTCGAACCATGATTGTCTTAAACTATACGAAAGTTACGTAGCCTTTAAAGGAGTCATGGAAGACAACACAGAAATGTTTTATTCGCCCGAAGAATTCTTCCAAGCCCGTCCAATGTACGTTCTTAATGTTAGTAAACCCAAACTAGTTACAATCAATGAGCGCACAAAGATTAAAATCATAGTTGACTTCGCAGACGTTGTCCCCGCCGTAACGATTTGCTATGTAATCCTGATATCGCAAGATTCATTTACGTACTGTGTCATGAATGAAAGATTAACAGAGAGGTTTTGACAGTGTTTTATTCACTGACAGACAGCGACAAGAACATAAAACATACTAGCTATAACAGGCTTACTGACCAAAAAACATAGTGTCACAAACAGACAGGATTAGCATTATTTCGCCCCCCGAAGAGGCGCGGCCGTTACAGAGAGGAGAAATTAATATCGCTGCTTAGAGATTGAGGCTTTAGGCAGAACAGAACTCGGATCAATACATGGCTGCCTGGGAAGTAGGAGAAGGGTAACAGCAAGTGAAGGTCGTCCAGCTAAAGGCAAATCATTATCAATGGTTGAGGGCGGAGAACACCTGTTACAATTTATTTCTGCTTCTTCGTCAATAATTTGTTTTTGGCCCCATGGGTATGTATTTTACAATTCCGAATACAGTATTATTGAGGAGTTTGTAAAAGTCCTTCTCAAATTCGGTTCTACGGTTAGTGTTTGACTGAATGTAAGGCTCAAGCCATGTTGACTGACAGAACCAAAACATTCGGTAGATATTTTTAAGAACTAAACCCTTTTCAAGGTAAAACTTTAACAGCCGAGAGTGAATTACATATTTCTTTTTATGATCTACCGTCAACAACAATACCGTTTGATATGCTTCCCGCCGGGGGGCACCTTATTAACGGGTCCTAAAGGAAAGTCGGCATGATCTTCATGCAAATGCTTTGGAAAGTCAATATCCACTTTTATGAAAAACCCTTCACCAAGGTGATCATCGAGATGTATTTTGGTTTCGTCGTTCAAATCTTTAGGGCTTTTCTCCCATCGAAAACCATTTTCAGGTAGCGGCTCTAACATCGCCTAGTCATAACGATTATTAGCGTGAAGATACATAAAAAAGAAATTTCATTTTCAGGGTCGAAATGAGAACCGAGAAACATGTTATTAGCCTGTACGTATCTCAGACTACATTTTGAAACACCACCGCGGATCGATTTTTCTACAAACAAGTGTTGTTTTGATGGAAGTTGTGTCTCAATAAATTTTGAAACATCGGTCATGTATTTGTATGGGTAGACCCCCTTCTTGCAAATTATTTCAAATTTTTGTTGATCATCGGAGAAGTATCTACGCGTGTACCTCAACTCATCTTGAATCTGTGTCGAAACTATCTTTTCCAAGCTCACAGGCAAAATTCTAAGCAAATCCGAAAACCTCAACTCATAACTTCTCTCACGAATAGTAAACCATTTCGTAATTGGGATATAATTTTCCTCTGTTTGAGGTATGATTATAGGCTCACGCCCCGACATTTATCCTAACATTTTAACAATTAAGTGAGCGTCGTATCCCCCAAGATTATGAAAGAATATGGGGATAAAGGTTTGCTTTTTGACCTTCAAATTAGTCATTACACAGAGGACTAACATTCTGTTGTCAAATGGTTATGAAACCTGTTTCGGATTTTCGAGAGAATAAGGGCAATCACGGATAGGACAACGTTGAGACTTCATGTTGTTGATTTTGTTCGGGGGTTAACGAATTCATGGAGTTATTTTGTTGTAACCGGTTGAAAAAATCTTCCAACACTTTCAGTTTTTGTAAAACAAACTTCTGCGGATTTTTCACCCCTGTACAGGAACGGTTCTGTGGGTGTACCGTTACTCCAACATACAAAATAGCAAAAGGATGATAATTTGTGATGTTGCACCTTGATTGTATGTCGTCCTTGCTTTGCACTAACAGATTCCAGAAACATTCAAAGTCCGCGACTATAGCTACGCTAGCTTTTAAGAAAGAAGGATTTGCTTTAAATTTGACTACAGGATTAGGAGCGGGCATATTCACACGTGTAGGTTCATGCTCGCGGAACAGGTTTCGATGTTCTGTTAGTTTAAGTCGAGTGGGAAAATGACAGAAAAACATTTTACAATAAAATAATCTACGTTTATGTTTTGAGGTTTGGGCTTTGACTAGTCTTGAAAAGTGTCTAATTAGGCAGTAATGGATATTAGTATCACCGGTAGTAGTATCACAGCGGGTTATTTCTTCCTCGTTATTACTGGTAGTGGTATTAATGTTAATAACAGGTCAAGGTCGTCTTTTGCGTTTTCCATTTAAATAATTATCCCTGATATGTAGAGGATTAATTATTTTGTTTTCTTCCTCGTAAACGTTAATCGAAACAGGTTTGTTTGGGTTTCTTTCAGTGTAAGCTTTTTCGAACTTAGGTACAAAGTGCAGTGTTACATTGAAAGAGATGTTATTTACCTCAAAAATAGATAATAACTCTTGAACATATGACTGATAATGCGAAACTCGATTTGGGTTTGTTTTCTATCGACAGGATGCAAAAATGGCTGAACTTTGTACAAAAACCACATGTCACCTAGGTTTTGAATGTTCAGAACCGCATGTTTCTTTTCAATCCATTCAGGCAAAGGAATGTAACTACTCGTTGATATTGGATTGTATGAGCTCACTTGTATTTTAAGTTTGTGCCTAGGGGTCGCACATAAGTTACAACCGCTATCTTCTACCAGTTTGTCCGCTTGTAATTGTAATAATTTAGAAAATATATAACTAATTTTAGATTTTAAGTTTGTGGACCACGATATCAGTACATTTCCGCTGTGAATATGAATTGTTTCCTTGCCACCATTTTGTTTCACAAAGTCAGAACATAGAATAAAATTAATTTTAAAATTTTAAGGTGTATTCCCCTCCGGGTCTTCTTGTATTAGATGAACACATTTGTTTATTCTCTCGGTAGAGAGAAATAAAGATGTCACTGCACCATCAGTCTTATTAGAAAGGAGTTCACAGTAATCGAATACACCGTTTAAAGAAGATCAAACCGGTTTCAAAGAGTGGCAGGGTATCATATGTTTGTCAAGATTTTCCCTTGTGATTTGTTCGTCGCACACTGGACATGATTCGGTTCCAATTTCCTTTTTTGAAAGGGGCGAAGATAATTCAGCGAGTTCGGGATGACAATTATTATTATGTCGGGCGCGGTGTGTTTTAGAAAGTGAAATGTAAGATAAACAGGCTTTATAACAGTCACGCACTCCCTACACGCCTAATTCTAACATTATTTTTGAAATAAATGCTGCTATCTAAGCGGCTTTCTCGACAAGATAAACTGTTAGGTTTTGCGGTTTGTTCAAGTCACTATTATTTTTGACTTTGTCGAGAAAGATACAACTTATTTCCTTTTCCAAGTAACACCCTAAAGAAAGCTGTTTTAACGTTCTCAGATTTACATAGATGCAAAAACTGAAACCATCAACATTTTTATCAAAGCCTTCCTATAATTTAAAACCCGTTTAAAAGTCAAAGGTACTTTTGAGGTACATAGTTTTTTGTATTTTTCACAGAGACCAATAAGATTTATCGGTGGGAACCCCATTACCGATTGGAAGTGTCGAAGAGCCAAGCCAGCATCCCAAGCAGGTAAATTACCGAGCCTGACGCTGTGGAAAAACCGTCCTATTTACATCTACTAGAGTCAACTCCTACCATGCGAAACAGCACCCTGGAATATGGTATTTTTCTATTCCGAAATCAGTTTTCTATACCATTTTGACAAGTTCGATTACGTTTCAGGCTTTTCATGTAGAGGACTAAAATTACAAAGCAGACTTTAAAGAAAGAAAGTGTTTTTATTTGAATGTCCTATGGTAAAACAGTCCGTAGATATTACATTTCTCGTAAATGACCGGAAACAAACTTTCAAATGCGCCGGAACATATAAATGGTAGCAATTAATCAATCGGTGAGAATAAAAATTCTTATATTTCTTTATTTATATAAATTTGTATTGTTTTACGATTTGATTAAGTTAGTTTCTTTTAGTATCAAAGTATTTCTAAACCCTGCTAATATTGAATTTGAGATATAGGTGGCCAGTGAGTTCGTATATCCTGTTTGACGTACCATAGCCCAAACGAAATTCCCAAACATATCTCACGAGATACCTTACTGCTTATGAAATCTAAGGCATTGAGTACGCAACAACACGCATTTAATCAAAGCTACCATCAAATGAAACCTCGCTGAGTAACACATTTGTTAAATACCAATTTAATAGTCAAAAACTTGGACATTGATCGTACTCAACTTTCATTGAATAATATCTTAACG
>JAGDQP010000254.1:81220-136729 GCA_022664845.1 Lepisma saccharinum
TTTACATTGATGAATGTCAAATTTTCTGGTAAAATTCAAATCATAAGCAATTCCAATTGACATAAAACTCAATTCATTTATACAATACATTTACCTTCAATATGATGTGTATTAAAAGATCACAACAAATTATATCTTTTTTAATCGGGGCGTTCATTAAAATTGAGTCCCGTACACATTCAGACTTTTACCTCACTTAAACACAGCCATAAAAGGGAATAGGAACATAAAAGCAATAAAATCTCAATTCGCTGAACAAGGATAAAATAGCCTTTTTGTTTAAAATGAAGTGATCGTTTTACGCTTTTAAAATGTAAAATTTTTATGGTATTTTATTAACACTTTCACTACCGCTTTCTGAAAAGGTTGTTTAATTAGCGTTCATACTTACTAAGATATCCTGGTTGCATATATCAATTAAAATACAAAATTAGCAATTCAATAAATTGTGTTTACATTTTGAGCATATTTTCAGATTTCCATCAAATTTCAGCTTACCGAGAAATCTGAAGATCTAAATGATTTTATAGTCTTTGCCAGCTGTAAATATAACAAATACATAATATAGTCTGCAACACAATAACATTACCTGCAATATCAAAACATCAACACGAGAAATAGTACCATAACACGTAATAAATATACCATAATAACACCACTCAGTTGACAGAATCTTCAACCAATACCATCATATCTTTCTGATCACCAAAAACATCGTACTCATATCATCAATACCATCCTGAAGATTGTGTCAACCTGTTTACATCTTTTTGTACTTCATCAATAAAACCTCGTTCTAACCACAACGACCATATTACCTTTTTAGATACCAATTCATCCCTATGTAAGAATTTATCATAACCTAAATCCGTTAATACGTCATCAGTATGCTCTGAGATTGTCACCTGTGCGTTACATGTTATCTCCTTCGGATTACAAGATTCAATTTTATTTTGGTTTGACATCCCATTGCGTATTTCCTCCTTTTTACCACAGCATTATTATGAATTATAATTTCATCTTTTTCAATTTCTTCTACTGAATTTACAAATGCTGTTGATGATTCTACTTTATTATCGACAACCATACTTTCATTATTCTCAGGCTCTACACTCGCTGTCTCCATTTAAGCTGACAAATTTTGCCATGCTGTCAACAATGACTCGTAACTCCCTCATTTCTTCTTTTAAAGATTGCCATACTTTGTGACAAAGATTACTTGTTTGTTACCTTGGGTCCTTGTACATATTTACTTATATTCTTTTGATTTTCTTGATAACTTTGTTCATTATGCGCCTTACCATGAAAATTGTTTCGCCTTGCAAGATCAACGTTATCTTCCAAAGAATTATTTGAATCTCTAATCTTATTCTTGACATAATTACAACGCTGGTATCGAATTGATCTTCTCCAAGAAGGGAACACAATATCAAGACCTTGACGACAAAAGATGGAATATGGTATGGAGTGTTTGCATATCTACCATTCTACCATAAACATATCATTACGATAAATACATAGTAATACAATCTTTCCAATTATATCAAACTTTGTTTGACTCAAATCTATTACTGTCATGGTTTTCTCAAGAGCTTGCCACTTCCATTGATATCATTCAACTGTCTCCTTATCAATCAAGTTGGGCGCAACACAATTATCAATTATGGAAGTAAAAGATTACTCATGTACTAAGAAACGTATCGTACTGGCTGACGATTCCAAGTTTTCTGAGGAAGTTTCCATTAAACTAACCCATATATCGTTAATTCCAAATCCTGTATCATCTGAAATATTTTTATGTTGCTCTACCTGGCACTCATGCAATTGCTTAACTTGATGTTCTTGTTTTGCGTTTGCTTGTTCTTTCTTAAAACGATAACAAGCAACCTTAAAATGACCTTTTTTCCCCGCAAACTCCGGAAAATGTATTTAATGCTGGACATTGTCGTTGCATATGTGCGCGTCCACAAAAAAGCAATTATGTACCCATTTATCATGATCTTTAAAAATGGGTTTTCGACTCTGATTATCTTGGAAACCTACCAACTTATTTACATTTTGCTGTATATTAATTTGTTTGAAATGGTGATCAAATATCGCGCTATCCTTTTCAATCGCTTCATGCTGAATAGCCAGCTGCGCTGCCTCATCAGACGTTAGCTTTTCTAAAGCCAATAACCTTTTCCTCACAGATGTATCAACTGTTCCAAAGATCAACTGATCTATAAGCGCCTCATCTTGAAACGTATCAAAATTACATTCACTTGCTTGCGCTTCGAGGGCTTGAATATAGTCAGACATAGATTGACCTTGCTGTTGTAACATGGCGTGAAAATGGAAGTGTCCCGTTCTAAAGTTAGATTAACTTTCATATAACTTTAGCAGTACACTTTGTACTTACTCCCACGTTAGATCTGATATGTTTTGAGGACTCACACTTACTTTCAATTTCTCATAAGCGTCGTTATCTAAGAACGCAATCAAAACGTATATTTTTAGAATCCTCGATTTCAAACACTTGCAATGTGAAATGAATCTTTCTAAACATAAAGATATTTTGTCATGTCTTGTATAAAAATATGTAAACAAAAGTGTGTTACTAGCCATAATTGAATATAAAGTTACAAATGTACAGGAATAAAGTTCATTCATTACTCTTACACGCTCAATAACAATGAACTTCAGTCTTATTTACCATCCCAGAATACGTCAAAACTCTGAAACACCTCGTCGTCCAATCTTATTTTTTTTTATTTATATTAATTCGTATTGCTTTACGTTTGATTAAGTTAGTTTCTTTTAGTATCAAAGTATTTCTAAACCCTGCTAATATTGAATTTGAGATATAGGTGGCCAGTGAGTTCGTATATCCTGTTTGACGTACCATAGCCCAAACGAAATTCCCAAACATATCTCACGAGATACCTTACTGCTTATGAAATCTAAGGCATTGAGTACGCAACAACACACATTTAGTCAAAGCTACCATCAAATGAAACCTCGCTGAGTAACACATTTGTTAAATACCAATTTAATAGTCAAAGACTTGGACATTGATCGTACTCAACTTTCATTGAATAATATCTTAACGTAATGCAAGCACATTTATCTAAACTTATTTCCATTCCTAATACTTGTAATCTCAGTTGTGTTATTTACATTGATGAATGTCAAATTTTCTGGTAAAATTCAAATCATAAGAAATTCCAATTGACATAAAACTCAATTCATTTATACAATACATTTACCTTCAATATGATGTGTATTAAAAGATCTCCACAACAAATTATATCGTTTTTAATCGGGGCGTTCATTAAAATTGAGTCCCGTACACATTCAGACTTTTACCTCACTTAAACATAGCCATAAATGGGAAAAGAAACATAAAAGCAATAAAATCTCAATTCGCTGAACAAGGATAAAATAGCCTTTTTGTTTAAAATGAAGTGATCGTATTACGCTTCTAAAATATAAAGTTTTTATGGGATTTTACAACCTAACAAAAATAAAGGAATATTCAATTTGAACTATTAACGTATATATTATGCATAATTATTAGTTTAAAGAAGTCAAGCAACCTATGCTAGACTGCTTCAGATGGACTGACCCCCTAAGTAAAATGATTTTTTTTATTTTCAAACTTTTTATCATCAGCAATCAAAAACCACTCTTTTTCTTTCAAAGATTTTAAAAACACTTTTAATATTTTCATTTGATGTGGTATCTCCTCTGCCATATGGTTGAAATCAACATTCCCTGTTGCAATTTTCAGTGTCAATTTTTCTAAACTATTTTCAAGTTTTTCATTTTATTTCTAGCTCACTGCGTAAGACAAGACCAACGTAACCTTTTTTCTGGCATCTACGTATTTTTAATGAACATGTAGATAAGTTTTTAAAGCTACAATTTAATTAGGCGTTAAGGTACAAGTGTTTGTAGTGTTGAAAACAATTTAAACGTGTGCCCACGGATAGTGAATGTTAATAATTTTTAAGCCACTTTGATCCCCTGTAAGTCAGGAGTTATTATAATGAAATAAGATTTTATAGCTTTCTACCATGATATAGAAAGAAAGTGTACCAAGTTTCATGAAAAATTTAGATAGTAGGTGCAAACTGAAAATTTTCTGGGTGAATTGATGTGAAATGAAGTAAGCGTAACCTCATTTTGTTTCTCATTTCTGACTATTCGCTCTAAATAATCTAATATCTAAGAATGTTAATTGACCTTAACATCCAAATATCTAAAAGTATCAAGATCGAAAACACTAACCCCTGCTTCTGTATTAATTTCTAGTGTAGTGTTATCTGAGAATTAGTTTTCTTATAAACTTTAGCTTGTTTTATTGTGCTTAGCATGGAAGTGTGTTCCTTTAAATATAGTATATTTTCTTTCTTTTTTAAAACAGAAAAGATTGGGGGCCAAGCACTTGTCTTATGCAAGTACTCACAGTATTCACAATCCATAACTATTTGCAATGATAGTTTTCTAGATTTGGTGAAATTGGTATGTGCATTATTGGTTAACAGACTCTTCCAATTATGTTTTGATACTGTCAAATTTTACTTCTATAACTAAAAATGTAATATACTGACGCGCGTGGGTATGAGATCAGTTTGTTCTGACCTAACCTAACCTAACCAAAACATGAAATATCAAATAACCGGGAAACTATATTTATTATAACTCAAAGTTATCACCGACCAATGTGAACTTTTTATCGTAGGCACAGTTTTGTATACATAATAACAGCTGATCCCGACATATTTGAACTTCAAATTTTGAAACTTATTCCGTATATGCCCATTGCATCCTAGTTCCCACATAACCACATTACATACATCACCGGTACACATATGTACTATATATTCAGTATATATCGGTTAATAGCTTTGAGCTTTTCATTTACTCTGTTCATCATGAAACACATTTCCACGTTTTCACATTTATAAAAGCACGTAACCAACATAAACAAGTAAGGAAAAGTAACGACATAAAAATATTAATTTTTATCTGCACAAGGCTAAACATGACTTTTGGTTTGAAGTGCTGCTATTGCTTCCGCTATATTCAAAAGTCTAGAGGTTCATTAATTGTTACCTTAACAGATACGTGGAATAATTTTCACTACGCACTACTGCCTTTATTTACGAATTCAAACTGTTAGCTGATGAAATTGTTTTGTAAAACGATAAATTGTTCTTCGGGCATTAATAATGAACTTCAAACATAACAGAAATACAACTTATATTCCTGGTCGAGAAAGGTTCCAAATTTCCACTTACTTACATATTTACTTAAACTCGCCATGTAAGTATAATTTATAGTCGGCATTTTAAGTACTAACGACGAATACCTTATTCAACCCTGCTGTCAACGTAGCAACAAAATCTTGCTCAATAAGGTGTGACCCAGAATAATTTTTAAGATAAGAGCTATGTAGTAAGGATAGGTCCAATCGCATAAGGGACTGCAGCATTTGGAAAAGTGCAATACTTGAAATCGCTTAGCTTTAGAAGAATCTCAAAATCAGATGAAAAATTAGTAGCCGTAACCACACTTTCCAAAGCTCTTCCAATTTTAGTACATTGTACACTCAGGTGTCATTTAATAAATTTATATTTGAAGACCACAGAGAAAGAACGTTCTTTATCTATTTTTAGCAAAAGTGAGATGAGGATACCATCAGCTTGCTCTTTGATGGACCTTTTTAACAAGTTATCTTGCATGAAGTCCATCTGTTACAAGCAAATCTATGTGATGTGCAGGTATACGCAATGCTGATTATGGACTTTTAAAATGCTCCTTTTTAAAATCAAGACAATGAACAAAGCACGTTCTTTTCCTGTGGTCTTCATTTGTAATCTTGATAGGGCAGGGGAGGAGATGTGGGAAGTAATTCGGCCAGATCCTTGCTAGAAGGTACAATTTTGTCTTTACACTGATGACTGAGTAAAAAACCTAGGAATACCTAACTTAGAACAACCTGCAGCGATGTGTATTCACAAATATACATTTGTTATTTGCCAATTTAGCATGCAGTGACATTGTAACGCACAACAAGTGACGTTAGTGGAAGACTTTTCTACTGCTAAGAATTATTTTTTTTGTTTAAAACACAATGACCAAGCTCCAATCGAAACATTGGTAGTTGTATCGTATCGCAAGGGAGATTATCTAAATGCTATATTTAACATTCTTTACTAGAATACAAAATAATATACTTTTATATACGGTATTACAGACTCTAACTTACAGTTTTCTTTCATTACAGAAACAGAATAGTGCAAGAATTGAGGAAGTGAAGGCAGTTTATATTCCTATAATAATAGATGAAATTACGTATTCAGAGACTAAATTAAAGAATTTTATTGAGGAAGAGGTAAGTGCAGAATATTCTTCTGATAATTTCTAATCGGATAAAAATCCACATACAATTAACCGTTTGAATTAACGTTTTACTAAAATAGAAATTAAAGTAAACCAAACTGAAAGCTTGGAAGATAAAGTAAAATAAACCATCTGCTTCCGGCTTCAGTTTGACTGACCTGCATATTGTTAGTACATTGATAGTTTCTAATTTTTTTATCTTTGGTCCGATAATGAGGTGAATGATGTGGTTAAGAGGCTGATTAAAAATGATAATGGGAACAGAATGGTATAATACATTAGGAAGAAGACAGATGGGATTCGGCAAGATGGCGGCTTGATGGAAGCTGCTGAAATTCTTAGTGTTCAATTTGCTCTACTTCATAGTGTTTCCGGACTTCATTCCTAGAAAATTTATCAAGAAACGTCATATAGTGATTTAATGTTTCATGTAATAGTGCTCCAAGTCTGAAATTCAAAATTGATAGTGAAATATACATCATAAAGTGACTGTGACTAGAGTTAAAGAGTTGAAGTGACGCCTATGGCGGACTGTAACCATAGCAACTAGTAAATAACTGGCATTAAAACAGCAATTATAAAGACTGATAGACTGTTAAACTGTCATATATTATAAATATTATTAAAAACAGCAATTGTTTAACCAAATGTGCCATGGATGGGATTAATTAATGCCATTTCCGCACTAGATACTAGGACAGACAGACAGACTTGGAAAAAGATCTACTTCTAGTGACCTGAAATTGAAGCCAGCACAAGCCATGATCACCTGGAAGGTGAAATTGATTAAAAAACCCACTGAACATCACGTTCCGTACAATGCCTTATTTAAAATATTCCAATCTTCCTCCTCCCTTCCTTAGCTAGATCTTCATCCATTCTTTGCTTCCACACATCCAGGCATATGCAAACCAATAAGAGGCAAGTTAGTCACAATTCACCACGCTAGACTAATCGAAAACCAGCGTGAAGTTGACCCTGCTTAATTGTATTGGGCTAGTCTATCCATCTCCCGTATTTAAATCCATGGGAAGAAGAAATGAATAGGTGGAAAGCCATTGTATAAAATTTCCCGAAACAACTTAAGAAAAACTCTGTTCGCCTGTTAGTGCATCAGTATTATAGATTTTATTTAATATATTTTGTGAAAGACAGAGTGGTAGAAATTTTGAAAGTGAACTGATACTTAGAACGAAAACGGTAAATTCGATGTTGTGTATCTGGGTGAATACAAGAGTTTCTAGTTCATTAATATTTGACGTAAGATATTAATTACTGATACACCATAAAAGTTATTATTCAGACAAGATGAAGAAACGTTGAGGCGATTCTGTTGACTGAGAAAATTATCACGCAGACCCAGTGGCGTAATTACTGCCCGGGATGATCGGACAAGTCCCGTGGGCCCACTCGTCAAGGGCCCCCAGTGAGTGGTGGTCCTAATAAGTATTCAAAATATCGAGTAAAGTGTTTACAACTTTAAAATGTAGTTCACAATAGCAATAATTGCTCTCATTACCATAAAGAAGAAGTTCCTGCAACAGGGCACGAGAGCATTGCCGAATTTAGGGACTGCTTATTAGTTGGAGAGGGAAAAAAAGGCTCCCCTTAAGTCGAAAATTCTCGAAAGTTAAAACGCAGAATTCCTGGCCACTGAGATGTGCCCCTGCCTTCCCCTCGTTGGCCCCTTGTGCAAATGCTACTTCAATTTAAAAAAAACAAACAAAAAAAACGTCAATTTGTTGAAATTACGGTTCTTAGATAAAAACTTCTATTATGATAGTAAGTTTCTTGGGATATTATAAATTGATTTATATTTTTTAATTTTGCACTGGATACAAAATATTTTTATATACGGGTGTATATAATATAAAAAGTAATATTATTGATAACATGAAGGAATCATTATTTTTCTCCATAATAATTTATACATTACAAGACATTTCAAAAGTTGATAAATTAAATCAAGTGTTTTTTCATTACATGTTAGTAGAACAGGACGAACATTGGAAACCAACATAAATTATAATAAGAGTCATTTCTGGGTATCAAGACATTTGAAGATTAAACAACTGCGGGACTGGAAGTTGACATAATTTATTGTATAGAAATTAAATGCATTAATTTGTCAAAACACCAAGGATGGAACAACGGCGGTGAACGATATTTTCACTGGTGTATAGAGACGAATTCTGGTAGAATAAAAGAACATGTTCTATATCCACTGTTAGTGACTATACTCATAGCTTAAATTTTGTTGTCAAAGATGCAGTAATTGGGATACCGGAGGTGAATGAGGTTTCCAAGATACTTTTATGAACTTTCTATGACTCAGACAACAATAACTGATATTAAATTAAAACGTCTATGTCCTACCCATTGGTTATGGACAAATGAATCGTTGCTTGCAGTTAGATTCAGATATCTCAATATCTTGCAAGGATTGTAAAAAATATGCGAGTGTTGAGTGGTTCAAACGTCAAGGCCGAAACATTGAATGGAATGAGAAACTTTGAAATGAAAAAAAATGTCGTAAATTATCTGAAAAACAGATTGAATTTAAAATAAATATAAAGTGATTTAGCAGCATATTTTAGTATTTTCAATGGTGACATCGGATATTAACATCTTACCCACAGATCAGTTTGTTAGTTAGTGGATTTGTTAAGTTTGGATTGTTGTTGATGGTTGCAAGTGAGCTTTATCCGAAAAAAGGCACTCAGTTCAATGTCGCGTTCTTGAAAGAGAAGAAGGCAAAATTAAATGGCTTGTGGAATAAATCGCTAGCCTGGGTGCACAAAACAAGATACAAGGCTCAGGATGTTTTTCAAAAATCTAAATTTTGTGAAATAATGAAGCAAACATGGATCGACGCAAAGGTGGTATATAAATCGTTCTTGAAACGGGAGGAGTATGAATTTTTAACTATTGGTAATATAGTGCAGATGGATAACACACCTTGTTTACGTAAAATAGTTATTGCTAAGTGTACATTTGTAGCTGAAGTGGATTGTGGGGTATGTTCTAATGCGATCACAATACAAGATTTTGAGAAAAGTTTCAAGAAGAAGTTACATGCAACTGCACAAGAGTTAGATACTGCTAATGGAAACCAGTTAAACGTGTTAGGCGTAACAGACTTTGTATGTATGTTTGATGGCATGGAAAAAACAATGCAATTTTTCACAGTCAAAGATCCTATGAAATATGTGAAGAAGAACAGCAATTGACATATTTTGGCTCGAATGGAGAAGCATTTTTCTCAGGTGTACAAGGATACGGAAAGGAATAGCAAAATGGAATTAAGCACTAAAGCTGATTCCTACAGAGATCGTTTAACAGACAATTATAGTGATGTTTTTGATAATAATGAACAATTACCCTTAACTAATTACGAGCTAAATGTAAACTTAGACGAGCAAGACACACCTATATTTAAAAAAAAAAAGTTTACGGGGTACCGGTTAGCATTGACAATAAAGTAAAACAAGCTTTAATCCGATTACAAGCACAATGCATCTTAGAACCAGTGTCCTATTCAGACAGTGGCCTATTGTAATATTTACAAAAACTCTGGTTATATTAAGATCTGCGCACATTATAAAGTAACCGTAAATTGTTTTGATAAGATGCTTTAACCATTTCTAATTCTTGAGAACATACTAAATATATTACATTGTGCGAATACATATGTTGTTTCGTGTTTAAACCAGGCTTATCAACAACTACCGCTGGATAAGTTTTCCCAAAAGATTCTTACTATAAACACACAATGGGGACTGTATAGATTAGAGAGGCTCCCATTTGGGCTTTCAAGCTCGCCCTTAATATTCCAGCAATACATGGATAATGTATTAGCAAGTTACGAGTATGCACAAGTATTTATTGATGTGATTATTGGTGGTCATGGAGTGCAGGAGTGTTATGAGAACACATGTAAAAATTTGGAGA
Source organism: Lepisma saccharinum (assembly GCA_022664845.1). Taxonomy (NCBI): domain Eukaryota; kingdom Metazoa; phylum Arthropoda; class Insecta; order Zygentoma; family Lepismatidae; genus Lepisma; species Lepisma saccharinum. Next base: position 91,562 of record JAGDQP010000254.1, read on the forward strand.
AGTTTCGTCAATTAAACATTAAGGTTAATTCATCAAAGTGTCAATTGTTTGGGAAAGAAGTTGAATATCTTGGTCACACAATATCTGATGATGGTTAATTACCACTTCTTAAACATAAATTAGCTGTGAATCAATGTTCACGGCCAGAAAACTTAACTTATCTCCGTTCGTTTTTGGGAATGATACATTATTTCCAAGATAAAATATATCGCAGCCAGCAACACATTCACATTTGTTACACGGTCTATTGCACACAAATGTTAGATGTAATTGGACTGATGAGCACCAGCATCAATTCGAAAAACTAAATGAATTAATTATGAAATGTACAGTACAAAGAACCAGGTGCTTAATCCTAAATAAGAAGTATTTCTAATAATAGATGTTGGGCGGGGATGGGGGCAGCTGGGTAATTAAGATGACGCACGCTGGCAGATTGCAAAGAGTTGCATTTACATCAGCAACTTTCTCAGTAAGCGAACGAAATTACTCATAATTTCAGAAATAATCAGTAGGGTTAATTTAAAAAAAAATCGTAAATATTTGTATGGTCGATTTTTTACTGTGTAGTGGCGGACCTGTACTCAAAATATTTAATTTAATATTCTTTGTTAAGTGCGTACCTAATCAATGTACCTGCCGGATATATTCGAGTCGATTAGGAGCCTAACAACTGCCCGCCCTTACTGATTAAAAAATTCTTCCAATCAATCTCGAATGTCGCTAAGATGGGTAAATATCGGCTCTGACATTTACTAATCATAGAATAGTCACTTATGCGATTGTACGTTGATCTTTAGGGGGCAAATCTGTACGGTTTTTAAGAAATAAAAAAGAAAATATTTGATTAATGAGTTAAAAATCTAGCACTTCTGACTGCCAGTCAGTCTGTATCGTAATTCGGCATTCAATAAATCTGGTAGTCGCTAACCATAATCTAACCTTTGCCTAGATGTTGCTATTAGCTCATTGAAGCGTGATCTAATTAAATGAAAGAGCAGTTTCAATAGAGTAGTTACCAATTTCGCACGGCACATCTAAAACGGAGGTATATAAATAATCAACTAATTCTTATCTTTACACTTTCTTGTATATTCGCTTGCCAGAGAAATAATTACCAAACATAATCACTCATAAAAATAACGCAGCCTCTTATGATACCTTTATTTGAAATTCTACACGCTAGCCATCAGATTCTCCCATAATATTTACCAGAATACCTCCATAATAATAGATTCCTCCGTACATACCAACTAAATACCTCCATACACAAACTACCAAAATCCGTACTCCCACTTCGCTTGCTCTAATGATACCTCTATAAAATACTTAGATTCCTCCATACAAAATATACCAAAATCCGTACTTTAAATCTATTTGCCGTAATGATACCTCCTTAAACTAATTAGATTCCTCCTTAGAAAGAAATTCCGAAATCCGTACTACCAATTTACTTGCGTCAATGATACCTTCATAAACTAATTAGATTCTTCCATTAAATATACCAGGTTACCATGCAATTAAAAATAGAAAATATCTCCATACGCAAACTACCGACTACCACTCCCTCTTTTTCTAACATTCCTCCTTATAGTACACTAGTTTCCCGCTACTTCTAAACCATGGATACATCCAATACAACTATCTACAACTAACCAGTACCGATACCTCCATAATAATTAGTTATCTGCATGCACCATGCTTTAATTAAAAGCTTAATAAAATAAAGTACCTTTACCTAACATCTCACTACTCTACTTTCAGAGAGAGAGAGAGAGAGAGAGAAAGAGAGAGAGAGACTAAAATTCTACCCACACTACTTCATATTGACGCTAGATTCCTCCAAAAAGAAAATCCCGCCAGAACCATTTTCCATACACCCCCTACAGACGTTACACCAACTACACTAGATTCTACCATCTACACACAAGAAAACACATAAGGAAATCATTACATACACATAGCTATTCACACATTTTATAAAACACTGATTTCTGGCTCTTTTTTCGTCTTCTTTTTGTGATATCTTTTGCTTGCGAGAATCGCTCAGTATATCTGCCACACAAAAAAGTTATCTCAAAAAAGAAATGAAGATAAAAATAGTGAGGGCACGGACATTAATTTTCAGAGCTTAGAGCTTAATATTTTACGGGAATATATGCTTCTGTCACTTCACTTTTCGAACGAAATCACACTCGTTTTCCATCCTTCTGAAGCCCTGATCCGAAAGGGAAATATTACGTACCTCCATCTATATCCCATCGTCGCCGAACACCCACTGTCGCGCGCGCGCACCAACAGATCAGCCTCGCTTCCCTTTAACATCTCACCCTCTTCACGCCCCGCTACTCAAGGCCACAAACTGAAAGTTGATGGAGAAATGCTAGATTTTCATAGTTTATTTTTTAACTAAAGGAAGACATAAACAATAAGAAAATAAAAGAAAACAAGTTATTACATAATCAGATCTCCTAAACTAACTCTACATGTACAATAAGCATATTATCCCAATATTTCTTTGTGCCTATAGAATTAAAATAGAAATTAAAAAAATAAAAATAAAACAAGCAAGGAAAATCACTTTCATTAACAAACTACACAATTCAACAATATTTCCGTTCAGAAATACAATTCCTTAAATGTAACTGCTTAAACTATTTGATGTGCACATCATTATCTAATTATTTACTACGATCGGCCGATCTAAAAATAAAAAATGCACATTATTTACACATTTTACATACATAAAACAATAAAGCACAATTATATATTAAAATTCTACAAAGTAATGCCATAATCATTACAGCTGTAATTATAAACTCCATACCAATGAAATTGATTTTTATTGGAGAATAAAGCAATTCCTTCTGCAATACATCCCCGTTTGGTTCCGTGGGCTCTATTTTTGTCGGGACTCGATTCTAAAATCATATATTCGGAACAAGTGTCAGTTGCAGATTGCTTGTCCAGATTACCATCATATGAGTGCACCAGTGATGGTCAACAATCTCAAGAGTATGTTTTATCAGTTAATTCAGCATCATTAGCTGTAAAATCAATTCCCGATGAAATTAATTTTACGCTTTGTTATGTTATGCTTTGGACTCGTGAGAGGTTCCCAAATACTTTACCATCTGCTTTTAAGTTAAAGGTATACCAAAAGTTTTTCAGCCATAGACCTGAAATGACTATCGAACTTAATTGCTTATTTTTTACGTAATAAATTGATTATACCACCCACACTTCGTAGGGAGATAATAAATTCCTTTCACAGAATACATCTGGGATTAGTTAAGTTCAAAGAAACTTTAAAACAATATTATTGGTGGCCTGCCATAGAATTTGCAAGAATTGTGCAGCAAATCAAAGAGGTAAGGCAAAAATGTATTATACGTGATGGAGTAATTCTACGTATCCGTTCCAGCGAGTACATGTTGATTTTTTAATTTGCGGGGAAGATTTTTTCTATTGGTAGACAGTTTTTCTAAATGGTTACAAATTGACCTTGTTAAAGACACTACTGCTTACAAAACAATAAATAAGTTTCAAAATATTTGTAGTTATATGGGATATCCTGACGTGCTCGTCTCTCATAACTAATAATGGACTACCTTTTTCCATTATTATTTCAAGTCTTGGTGTAGTAAACATGAAATTCGATTAATAAATTCACAAAGTAATGGGCTAGCCGAATTATTCCTGCAGGAGGTCAAGGCTCTCATGAAACAACAGATGGTGTACTTAATAGGAAAGAAAGTATTAACACTATTCAAAGAAACTTTGTTTTGCAAGTTCTCCTTTACTTCAGGAAACATCACCGGCTCAGTTAATATTTACTTGCTATCCATGCACTGATTTTAATATATGGTATAAAAGAATCATAGCTCAGTCAAATGAAACTATTAATCCGGAAAACAATAAATTCCCTGAACTTGGTTCATACGTATATGGCAGGAAAATACCTAATCATGGGCCGAAGTTTATTAAAGGTCAAGTAGTTAGAGCAGTTGTATGTCGGATCGTTGTAGTCAATGTTAATGGAAGGACTACAACCGTTTATTTAGACCAATTGAGTAGAAAAGTTAAAGATCAAACAGGAGTCCAGCACGCTGATGACGTGTCAGAACAATGTGGACGCAGATCCCAAGAGAAGTGGATCAACCTATGGCGGTAATAAACCGTTCACATTATTACGACCCTTGCAAGAACTTTATTTAGCTTGTAATCAAAGTGATCGAAATTATTTTAACCACACTCAGTAACATTTCTTATTTATAGACAAAGAACAGAGAGGGGAAAGTGATTAGAAAAAAGTGAAATCCTTGATATATTTGTTACTGTACCTATAATATTGTATTATGTGTGCATGCTGATTGGATGATTAATTTACGTGTATTTGAATAATTAACAGGAGATACAGACTCGGGAGAAGTTATTATTTAATTTCTTATTAAAAAAATCCTATTTCTCTATTTACAAGTTTTGGAACTCGTAAAATCTCTTCAGAGAGTTCTTTTATAGAACCAAGGCTATTTTTAAAACTAAATAACCAAGACTTGTGTGTGTGACCTCAAAAAGGAAGAAACGGCGGTTTCTGCTACCAATAGTTACTGGTGGCGCTCTCAAGCAACAGGTGATTCTTAGTCATTTTACAATACTCCTCCTCATCGGATGGAGAGACTGATAAATAGTGAGTGTGTCCAATTGTTCTAGTGCATCAAAACTGCGGAGGAAACGAGCTTTAGTAGACTGCTATAAGGAAGATTCACAAGCCGAACTATGATATTCAAGGTTTGGGTTAAAAATCTTTTCTTTCGGTGTGTGTGTTTTGTAAAATTGTACATTCTGAAGATTCAGTGAGTAAAAAAGAATGGAAAGTATTTTTGAAACCCCCCTATTGTGTGGTATAGTGCTAGTAAGTATAATCAACGATAAGGGGATAAGTGAAGTGAAAAGTTCGTGTGAGTGTGTTTTATATGGAAACTGATTTGCTTGCAAGGATAACATAATTACAAAGGTGATTTGTTACTCATGAAAAAATCCTCAGGTCGAGAGAAAACGCTCTGAGCCCAATATGTTTTTAATTCTCAATTTCGACCCGAATAATTTTTAGTTCGAGTATTGGGAGGATATGTTATGACTCTTACAAGCACCTTATTTAGCTCGTGATTAAAACGATTGAATTTATTTTAACCCCCTGTTCACCAAACTCACAAGCAAGGTTTCGAAAGTGTCATACCCGGACTTACTTGAAACTACTCCAGTCGATAAAGAAACGAAAACGAAGACATACGCATTTTTTACATCGGCCAACATGGGGTTCAAGCAGGCAAACTCGCCACTAAAATGCCAACATAGGGCGATGTGACCCTTTTTAGCAAGGCCATAACTACCAACGCACTCTGCGGATCTACTTGAACCTCTTGCAGTGGATAAAGGAGTGAAAAGTAAGACATACATATTTTTATATCGTACAACATCTGGGTTGAAGTGGTCTAAATCCCCCCTTAAATTGCAAACATAGGGTCATGTGACACCTTTTAGCAAAGCCACAACTACAAACGCCCAATGCGGATTTGCTCGAAACTCCTGCAGTGGATAAAGGAACGAAAAGTAAGAGATACTATTTTTATATCGGCCAACGTGGGGGTTGCACACGATGCCACGATATTCTTAATTTATGTGCCTCTTACCACTATTAATATACTAAAGTTACAATATTTATATCCCTTATTGTTTCGTTCTCTATCCATTGTACAAGTGTCAAGAAAATCCGGAGCGTACCTTTGTAGGTATGGCCTTGCTAAAAGGTGTCGCACTGCCCTATGTTCGCAATTTAAGGGAGTGTTTGCCCTTTCAAACCCCACGTTGACCGATATAAAGAAATACGTATGTTTTACTTTTCGTTCCTTTATCCACTGCCAGGAGTTTCAAGCAAATTCGGGTTTGAAACTTAGGAAACTTTACTTGGCAGTAACATTTTTTATTTACGGATAAAATAACAATGAAGGGAAAGTGGCAAGAAAAAAGTGAGATCCATTATTAATTTGTTACTATGTCTACAATACTTTCTGTGTTTTTTTCAAGCTAATTGAATGATTAATTTATGTATATTTGAATAACTGTAACGGGAAATACAGGCTCGGGAGAAGTTTTTATTTCATTTCTTATAAAAATTCATACTTCGCTATCCATAAGTTTCGAAAATCGTAAAAGCTCTTCAGATAGTTCTTTTGCAGAGGCAAGGTTATTTATAAAACGAAATAAAGACTTATTGTGTGTATGACCTCAAAAAGGAAGAAACGGCGGTTTCTGCTACCAATAGTTTCTGGTGGGGTTCATAAGCAACACGTTACGTCTAGTCATTTTACAATAAATCCAGGCGAAAAGTTCTTCATATTCAACGGAGAACTGAGATTGTTTGGGGGGAAAGCAAGGGAAGTCGGCTGGTTGTTGTCGGAAGCGGCGGACGTGAGGGCGCTTAGCTCTCTGTCCTTCAATAAAATAAAATATGTAATGGAGACTGAGGATAACCCAAAGCCGATCTCGGGAGGCCTGGGATTGATAGCCAAATCTATATAAATTATCTCTCTGAATGCAGCGTAAGGTTTAATTGTAATAAACTCTAATCGGCCAGATGAATATTTGAAAGAATTGCGTAACATCTTCCATTAGAAATAAGTGTAACAGACCGTGTGCGAAGGGGGAGCATCGGTATCTAGGGGTGAGGAAGTAGAAGTCTGTCTACTGGAGGAGAAAAGAGGGGGTTTAGATGTGTTTTCGAATCTGACCTTTAGAAAACGAAAGATATAAGGTTTCCGAAGATAAATGAAGGTAGTCTCATCGCCTAGGAAGGAATTCGAGCCTGTGAGTTATTTAGTGTACATGCCGGACATTCACCCCCAAGTGAAATGTTAGCGACGGGTAGGTTTACTCATCGAGAAAAGTAGTTATGTTGAATCAAAGTGATTAAAGCGGCATTGTTAAAACTGCCATGCGATCATCCTCGTTGAAATGAAATTCGGGAACATGAGTGAAAATTAAAATAAATTGCCGATTATTGTGCTACGTTATGGGAAGTGACTGATTGAGTTCATTGGTAGCAAAGAAGAGAACCCACAGTCATGTGCGTAATAATTTGAGGTCGATTAATAATGAAAAAAACTGATGATTGCGTTAAATGAAATCATAAGATAGCAACGAACTCCCAACGATCCAAAATTAAGAGTAATGATATTCCTTTAGTTCTACACCTACTGCCTATTATATTATTGCTTTTTATATTCCTCTCATCTTCTTCATAAACTATCTTATAATAATCCTTAAGCGTTTCCTTACCAGCAGAGATGATTAACAAATAAATGTACCCAAATTGTAATTTACACATTAATCAAAATCGTTTAGAATTGCACACAGAAAAAATTGAACGATTCAAAAGTTTGATTCTTTTCTCTAAAACAATATGTTATGCTGGGCTAAAAGCGAAGAATCTTGGTGATTACTTTGTGGTGTAAGGGGATGGATTAAAAGCAAATTTTTCAATGCAGCATAGTTAGACTTTGATTGAAGATGAGGTTGGCAACACTCGACTTGCACTAGACAGAGCGCAACACGAGACATATTGATAGTGTGAAGCACAAGTGAGTTGCTCTATCGGAAAACAATGTTTTGAAGTGAAACGTAATCCATTTATTGAATGTAATTGTGTTCCATAGTTCATTTTGAAGTAAAGTATACATTATTGAGTACCGGAAGGCCGTGTGCGGACGTTTTTCTTGCCAAGTGTATGGTGAAAAGTGGCTCATTGTCTAAATATATTACACTATGGTTATATGCACTGACCATTTGGATGCCAGGCTTGGGAGTTTCCGAATGTTGTTTCCTGGTTAAATATGTAGCAGCTGAATTTTATTTAGATGAACGTAGTCTGCATTCGCCCGTAACTACCTGAATAACTAATTTATATCTGGAATACGCGGAAGGAGCAAATTGATCAGAGTACAATATAATTCGATTTTGTTATTTTCGTGATTCTTATTTTATTAATTAAGTATTGTGAAGAGAACATTATTTTTCAAGCAATAATTTAATAATAAGTAAAGTTAGCCTCACAACGACAATCGGTGAGCGAGTCATTCATTGTTGAGCCGAGCCAAAACATTTTTTCTTTATTTTTATCTGAAAAACATTGTCTAGTGCCTTTTATTTTCGGACAACAGCAGGAGATGGCATTGCTGTCGCTTAGCAAGATAGTACAATCCAGTTTTGGACAACAGCAGGATATGACATTGCTGTCGCTGAGCAAGATAATGCAATCCAGTGTTGCTTACTACCCAGAAAAGTATATTTAAAACATATGATATATTCGATAAGTAACATAAAGTAAAAATAAATATTTAATTTTTCTGTTGTCACAGAAAGCGTCATGTTTGAAATAATAGCATACCGGTTGGAATAAACTTAAAGCTGATATGACAGTTTGTGCAATATTTTTTGTTTCCGTATGTTTTGATCCTAAAGCCAGGAAACTTTACTATTTGTAAGCACGTTTTATAGTCCGCTTCCGGAGTGTTCCAATGGTCCACCCGTGGAATTACATTATACGTATATTTTCGTTAAATACAGAAACAAGTTAGTAGTAATAGGGTAACTTGGCGCCACTTTCTTGAAACTTGCACGTTTTTGCCATACTTGGCTGATAACAAGTAGTCGATTTTCCAGGGCTGTATGATAGGCAGTGTTGCAGTTTTTGGCTACCTATGATAAAAGACTACGAGCACAATTTGCACCAATATTTTGTGAAAGGCTACAAGCACATTCTCATCCCTACTTAACATAGCAGACTCTTTTCTACCCATATTTGAAAACTATGACATTTTCTCGCATCCCTTACACAGGGGTGATAATTGTCTATCCCCTATATAACATGGCAGATATTACGAACGCATTTAACACCTGTAAAAGGCTACGAGCACATTTTGACCTAACTAAATTTAGGGGTGACATTTAACATAGCAGATCCCCCAAGGCTAGCTCACATTTCCCGCATCCCCTATTCAATATCGCATCCCGCGCTCGTAAAAGGCTATGAACCCTTTTTTGGCAGTTTGGCCCAATATTTCCAAAACGGCTCAAAATATTGTAAAAATAAATTTAACCCCTCCCCTGCACAATAAACCCTTGTCGATATCCTCATGACGTTATTAGCTTCTGGTTGGGAATTTCCCAATGACTCATTCAATTTTTGTAAAAAAAAAAAGATCATAAGCACATTTTCAACAAATTAGGCTAAAGTACTATTACGTTTTGCCACACAGAATATGTAGGACTACAAGCACTGTTTGAACTCCCCTATTTAACATAGCAGAGATTACACACAGTCTAGACTATTTAAGTTATCGCTGTTCTAGGGAAGTTGAGTTTTTTTTATAAAAGACTACGCCCACTTTTTAAAAAAAACAACACTATTTAATATAGCACAGGGCTTCCACCATAGTCTGTGACATTCTAACAGAAAATTTAGTCACACATACAGAGTTTACCAATGTTTGGTCTCGCATGAGGGACCTACACACATGCTTTACGAAGAACTTAATCTCGCTCCAGTGGCCAACACACATGGTTTATGGAGAACTTAATGTCACACCAGTGACCAACACATACACATGGTTTTTGGAGAACTTAATCTCGCGCCAGGGACCATCCTCATAAATGAATAACGCATGATATCGCCAACATAAGTGTTACCGGTTAAGAATTTATTTAAGAAATCCTGTAGTGAATAGCCAGATGCACGACATGCTAAATAGAGAAAACAATATTGTCCACAGAATTGAGATAAACCACCTAGAATTATTCCATTTACACCGTCTATTATTCCATTTACAAAATAAACTGTTTCGTTTTTAAAACCTTATATGATACGGTTTATATGGTGGAAGGCCATAGCTATCCAAATATTCAGCGTGCCCTGAATTAGACATATAAAGAGCAACCCTATGTTCACCGGGTTTAGTACTAGGATCTGTATTTATAATAATGGTTGAAGGAAATGTATGAATAAACAAAGGTAGTTGATCTGCAGCAGTGTATACACCTATAAAATGATTTCTAAGCAAATTCTGTTGTAATGCGTCATAAAGTTCAAGGGTATTTAACATTTTTAATAAAATATATTTTTCTCTCGAAATCAATTTCTAGTTCTGAGGAGAATTGACCGTAAATAACAGCTGTTATAGGAGATGGTAGTGCTTACTTTAAATGAAAATCTAATCGTACGTACACTTCCCTGTCGCTGGGGACTAGTAAGAAATGCTGCACCGACAATAGAATCAGGAGTTAAATTAAACACTAGTAGAGTATAACCATTAGGATATTCGGCAAGTTAAATATAATTAACCTGATTAAAATAATAAAATCCAGAACCTGTATATAACGTAGAATATGCTTGTATATGTAGCTTATTATCAAAATCTGGATGTAGTGGTTTAGATGGAACAGGAGTTCCGGCGACATACAATTTAAAGAATAACATACTGAAATGCTTAAAATTAATTAGATTTGTCTGATATGTACCGTTCAAAGCTGCATTAGTAACAAACCCAATAATAATAAGTTTAGGAAGTATGCCGGAAAACAAATCTGGAAGAGTGGTGTCCATAATGCCCTCCGGTAAACCTTCTGTCTTCACCTGCACCTTTGTTATCGGGTATTTTACTCTAAATTTAGGATTTTGTAATACTTTATTTTGTGCTATTTTCACCGTGGGCGACACATCAACCTTTTTCACAAACAGTGTTGCATCTGTAATTACAACTTTCCCCTCGGCTCCAGTCTCTCCCATAAGACAAAATACGGGTTTGGCTTCAATCAGCTTAATACACAACTGTACACCACTTAATAGAAATATTTCCTGATTGAAAATATCACCATTAATATAGCCCAGTAATTCAAAGGGCTGACTTAACGCTGTGAGAAGTGAGCGTTGTTTAAAATCCTGATTATTATTATCAGCCACACTGTCCATATGACCGGTAGTATCTTTAAACCACATTGCCGTCTGAAGATGAGTTTTTTTTTTGCATTGGCATTATAATTCAATAGTTTTTCAATATATGATCGGCATGGATATGTATGCGAGAAATAGGAAATTAGTTGATTACTCAGATACATCTGTACGTCGCTGAACAAAGCGCTGGGAAAATCATTTACAGGACCAATTTTCTTATCAGCATTTGTTAAATCAGACCCAACCGTTTTAGTAATTTTACCTCTAATATATAGCACTGTATGTAGTAAATCAATATAAGCATCACAGTGGCCAGGGACTACAAACTCTATGAGCGCATTATCAGATATTGAAGAGGGTTCTACGGCACTGTTTTATTAGCAATAATACTCGTTTGAGCGGGTACACCCGCAAATAGATCTAATTCTGATTTCGTACACTCAGACTGCATTTCTGCTGCTATTAATACCCACACTAGTTTATTTTTGTAATACCATATTACGAAAATGTAGTTTTACACATACACTGCCATTATGGAGAAGAAGTGGATTACCCGTGATATCTCTTAAATGAATAATAATTTGATCAAACTATTTACGTTCCACGGGGACATAATGACGATTTTCACATTACTAGCACCATACTCTTTAATATTCGTATTTATAATACGCAGTAATGGAGCAATAGTATTGCCTACCAGCTGAGGTTCTACAATATCACTATAAATACACATATATGCAGGTAGTGTGATATCTGTTAATCGGGTGGGTAACGTGCATGATGGACAAGTGCAATATTGTCTTGCTGTATATGATCAAAGCCTAGTATTTTCATTAGTTCGCTTGATAGCCGTATATCTTTTACACTCTCGTTATCTTTTCTTACTCTACTGACCTCAATGCGTTTTACCAAAGCTTTAACTTTTAATTGTAAATTCTATTTATCGCTTTTATAGTTAATTTGATATAGAATATCGTCAACGTGATAATGACCGGGCATTACTTTAGTTATGTTCCAGATTTCCTTATTCGAGCCGCTGTAATAAATATTATTAGTACATTTGGAAACATTCTGAAATGAACTTGTATAATGTACTTCGACAACCGCTGTTTCCCACACACCTATCTCCAGCACGAGAAGATGATATAATTTTGTAGTATAACATGCCAAAATATTTTGCGGAAAATAATCCATTGAACTCTTATTTGGAAGTGTAATTTAAAAATTAGTACGCTGCTCCATAATTAATAAAAAATATCTCTCTTCTTCCTCTTTTTCTTTACACTACCACCAGTTTGAATATTTTTACGTTTTTGCCGCCATCCCGATTCTTCCAACACCTGACTTATTTTATTTTCTGCTTTATTGTTTAAATTACTTTTGCTTGTTGCCAGTGTGATTTTAAAGCCTCTTCTACGTGTCTATTACTATTAAGTACGGCTTCGGCTATATTAATACCACCAGGTAACAGTTCTTTACCAGTAGTTTTTGCCCCTTGTTTTAATAATGAAAATACTGTTAGAAATAAACCACCTAGAAAACTACTAATACATTATCCTTCTTGGTATGGTGTACCTCTATATACATTATATCCACTGCCTGCTTGATGCGAATAATATTGGAGATAAGGATTATTCATTTTTTTTGCTATATACACACATAGCAAAAGTTTATAATATTGTATTATTATTATTATTACCATCCTGTTTGAGGCATAGAAAAAGCCTTATTTCCATTTTATAACCACACACATCTACGTTACCTCTTAACAGCATGCGGTATGGACTCCAACGTTTATGCTCTTTAAAGAGGATATTAAAAGAATGTCAATTACCTAATTCTAAATTATATAATGCACATCTTACAATATCCGATAATCTAACAAAATAAAAACCTCACTCTGCAAGTTGACGTGGTGGAACTTTCCATTGCCGAGGTCTTTTAAATGTTGCTAGCCGTTTGTTAAATAGGAGACTGGAATCCATGAATTAAATGAAGCAGGATAACCTCGCCACCGAACAAGTATTCGTTTACCTTTAGCTTCTAAAATTTCGTTTATTTCGTAAACTTTGGATAGTGCACAGTTTGTATTTCCTGTTCGTAAAATGTACCCTTAATTGTGTTACCGTTTAAATTCTCTAATATATAAACCAATTTATTTTCCTTATATTGTAATTGCTTTACTTTAAATATTTCCACAGTCCAAATTTTATTGTAGCCTTTTGCAAAATGTCGTTTTTCCTTAGTAATTCGCACAGTATCCCCTTCTTTATATATTTTGCCTTAACACTAGTATTGGTTGGTTGTTTCACCAGTCTATTCCGCACTTGTTGAAACGTATCTTGGTTCAATAGAGCTGGTAGTAATTTGTGTGCTGTGTGTGGTCTAGAATTAGTCTTAATATTGGGGTTTTCGGTTTGAAAAAATGAATATGATTTTTTTAAGTACGTCTGGAATGGTCTGTTAATAAACTCTGTACCTTTATATGTTTGTAGCCGCAGAGCTTTATGCCGGTAGATGCAAATATTTTCTCGAATGCCTTTATGATATTTTCACCAGTTTTTGTACGCAGAGGCACGACCCATTAAGAGCGACTAAATAAATCGATCACTGTTAAAATATACCTATACCCATTATTATATTTCTGTAGACTTTCATATCGTTTAAATCAGATTGTTATTGGTCGTCAATATTAAACACAAGATAAGAGATTGCGCTCAAAACGTTTTTGCACTAGTTTATTCAATGTATATGTCGGTTGTTCTTTTAACCATTGTTCCACCCTGGGCAAAGGTATTGATTTCTTTATAGCTTTCCATAATGCTAGAGCTGTGAAGGGTTATAGTAAATATTAGCTAACTTCTTCATTTTAATAGTTTATAGTTGCGATAATTGACAGCTTTTCTACTTTTACGTGATGGCTCCGGCTCCTCCTCCTCTTCTTCTTTTGTTGTTGCTGTTGCTACTGTCATCTTTTGAATATACTCTATTCGTTGAGGGTTACCAATATACTATAAGGGTATGTTGGATTTTGCTGGTAATACGGCAAATGGTTCCCAACCGGTGGGTGGAATATTCTTCTTACGACACCTAACAAAATCAGATATTAAATTAGCACCAGGAGTTGATTTATCATGTATATTAACATTGCCGTTGACATCCCATTGAATGTCAGGATTTTGTTTTAATTTACGTAATAAAGGTCTTGCTTTACGCAGGCAGATTTCGATGAGGGTAGATATTATCTCACCCTCTTCATTCTCCTCCTTCTCCTCCTCACCACCCGGTGCTGTAGTAGTTGTTGTTGCTACTGGTTTTTGAACCATGTGTAAATATTTTTGCAATACCTCTCTATATTGTACCCATTTTTTTCTACACTTATACTCTTATTATTTAAAATTTCTTTCATCTCGTCATCGAAATTAGATATAGTTTGATAATAATGTAATTTGTCGGGCGAAATTAAAACATTTTTTTTCGCATGCTGCATTATTTAAACAGACTAGATAGTAAACCTCCTAGAATAGGTGCAAGCAATGCAGTGAGAAAACCACCTTTTTGTATAATTATACATTTTTCTTTTGTTTCAGCGTCGGTCCTTTCTTTACCAAATACCTAAGTTCTCTCATATATTTCTGTAATTTAGTTTTCTCCTTTTTATTTAACTGAACGTTTCCTTGCAATACGTTATAGGGATATTCACAAATACAACGAATCAATTTGGAGTCTGCATTTTGTAATATTGCCTTGATTACTATATGTTTTGCCTTTTCTAAAAGTCTTAGTAAATGTGCACATTCCTTGCCAATCATTTTTACGTATATTATAGTAAAAAAAGTTGTTATAATATATAAACTATTGAAGTTAGTATTATTTTACATTATCATAAACATAATTGAATGAATCCTAGGGGAAAACATTTGTTTGAACACGTTGCTCATCGGGAGTATTCTGTTTTAGATCAAATAATAGGTAACCGTGAGCATTTTCGGTTGCATCTTGATAGCCTTCCTGAATACACTTTGCGTTACTTGGATACAATTGACGTGCCAGGTAATTAATTTGAGCCTGGTCTCTAGGATTTTTAAAACATACTATATATTGACAATTTAATGAAATATCACGCTTACCTCTAGCCTGATGGAATATATTACGAGTAATATAAATAACTACAAGACTGTTATTACATTCACGCAAAAAATCTACTCGTATAATCATAAGGTGCGGGCCTTCTTCCGCTGAAAAATTCATCACCCTGAGGCAAGCCTTCTTTAAATTTACAACATGAGGAGAGAGTATTGTATAAGGGTTGCCATTCTCCATAACACCATAGTATATTTTACCACTTTTCATCATAATGCTGTAGAAATGTTTTTACAAAGTACGTCTTTCAACATCCTGTCGGGCCGGCGACAATACATGTAAATGGATGTTGAAACTCCATATTCTAATATAAAATAATTAGTATTATAATAAAATATTGTTATTATTACTATTTAATAATGTCAATACTTCCAGTACAATTTGTTTAAACAAACTAGAACATTCTGGAATAGTATTATTCTGTTCTAAACATTTTTAAGCATATTTTGTTACGTCTTCACATAGCTGTGAACATGTAAATATTTTCTGTTGAATACATGGCATGTAGTGATGAAGTTTTCTCCACGTATAAAGACTAAAATTTACCTGGCCGTTATTGTGATCATCTGATGAACGGATAATACACTGGCAAAAAATCCTAAAATTATCCGATAATGGTAGCTCATAATTAGCGCTGAGAGAAAATTCTGTGGGCAGTGAAGTTGCTGTAGTCGAATTGAAATAGCTGTCAATAGAAAATATGATAGAAAATTATACCACTCTTTGAGAGAAAAGCGTATAGGATCGTAGTAATTACGTAAACTAATAACTACAGAAAATATTCCCACATTATCATCATATGCAACACCTAAACGCATTTTAATTTCATTAAAGCAATAATAATGATTTAAAATTTGATTATCCATTATTTCTTCTTCTTCTTGTCTATTTATGAAAAAATGAATACAATACCATAATAACTTATTTAATCTATTCGTTGTCTTTCAAAATAGTATGGAACCGTATCAAAAGTATCAGCGCATCTTTTTTATTTCGTGTACACCAACTGATAAATCTTCTTTTCCGACCTAGAAACGATATTATGATCTTTCATGCCAGTAATCTTTCTTTCGCTAAACACTTGAACAGGTGGAGCGTTGTTAAATATCATCTCTTTCATTTTTTGGAAATTATTTTTTTTAAATTTTCATAATTGGGTGTTATTCCTCGAACTTTACACACATAAGAATTTTCCCCATTATCGGTGTTGTATACTTCAAATCCATAGTTCTTTGGGCTTCTGGAACAGAACTCACTACAAACGCCTCAACACCGTATGCTTGTAACTCGTTAGTAAGTTCACCAAGCATATCACCTGTTTCTAACTTTGGACCGTCTGAGTCTCCACATAAATTATACTATCCGTATCATAGTATAGCACGTATTTACCTAATTTATCCAAATAATTATAGAGCTCCAGACGAGCGTGGGCAGTAGTATAAGCAGCTATTATCACATTTGTATTGGTGCGTGGTAAACTCGCGCTATCGAGATACTGCCAATTTAAAATTAACGTGTCGTCCTGAATCTCAATATTTGGATCGGCTAACCTATTAAAATATTCACCCGGTTCAGATATTATTAATGTTTGACTTTAATTTTCTTTCTGGCCGAATGTACTCCAAGAACTACTTAGTGCTAATTTAGCTAAACTCTTACGACCATTATTTACACATATTTTGTCCGGATTCAACTTAATACCTTCTTTGTCATAATATCTGCTTATAAATTCCTGTTTCTTTTCATCAGTCGTGCACCACGCAGGCCAGCCGCTAGACTCCGTTTTTGTTTTTAGAAACTTATTAATGTACTCTGTAAACAGACCACCTTCTTTCTTAACAGGATTACATTGTTTAACCTTATAATGCCACGCCTCATGCATTTCTAGCAACTTATATCCTTTTTCAATCGCCTTGCGAACCTCATCCACTACTCAAGTACCGGTAATGGCAAGCTCCATATCGTTATGTGTACAATCACCGTGATTTAACGAATCCGCACATGCTCTGCACAGAGGGAATCAGTTGTAACTTATCCCCAGACCGATATGGTTACAAAGGGTGATATAAGTCGGTTGGAGGCCAAATAGTACATTTTACTATTCCCTCAATTTGGTCGATGGCCGGACACTCGTTTCCTACGTAAATATTCGTAGGATGCCCTACGGGATATTTGTTAACCTTATTACAGAAAGAGTACAGGAAATATCTAATAAAGAGTACGTCCAAATATCTAATTTTCTCCCCCTTTTTTACTTTACAATGTAATTTGACCGCGTTTGTTCGCCCCCATACAGAACATTACGCGGGTTCATTGGTTCTTTTCTGCATGTGGTGTGGTTTTTAAAATACCTCGAGAGATTTTCATTATCTCTCATTTGCTTTTTCCACTGACCCCCCCCCCCGCAAATGGTGTGCACAACATAACCTAATTGTTCTATTTTTTTCACTTTAGAAACTGTACTTTCGTATTTTACATTCATAGTAGACAAAGGGTTATTGTGGAGTGGTTTATCCCGCCCTGTACGATAGCACATTCGACAGGCGTGGAAGAAACAATCTTCATAATCCCAAATATGTTATTTTCCGTTCTCCGTATAATTCCAATAACCATCCACTTTAAAATTACCTCGCACTTCATTTTCTTTTCCATTACCCGCGTGCTCTATTTTTATCTCCCTTTCCTTTTCTTCTCACACAAGCTATTGTATTGCTTCGACCGACCGGACATCACTCCATCGATAACCGTTTCTTGATATAATTCCTATAGTTTCTGGCCTTAAATACTTACGACGATATACTAAATTGCATGCGCTTGCAATACTAATTGCTTCAAGGAGGGGATTTACCTTTGTCTCAACCTCAAACTGTTGCATAGAACGTAAACAAGCCATTCTTAATATATTTACATCTTGCCGACAGTATTTAATTAATTCCTCTTGGAAATTAAACGTATCATTCTCCCCCAATTTTCTATACCACGCTTTCCACTCAGCATATTGTCTACGTCATAGAATGTCTTGGCAGGCAGGGCACCGGAATAAATCTGATTAACTGTGGTGTTAAAAAAGTGAGGGAAGTAACCATTAATTAAGGGAAAATCAAATGCTTGGGGGAATTTGACCAATGCCATATTCAAGAGGTTAAATGAACCGATAAAACGTAAATTTTATATTGAATGCATAGAAGCTGACAACCTCTCATAATAATATCGGGGGGACCACTGTTTATTATTTATCATACTTCTTAAAACAAAATGGGCATCGTACCCTCGGGCGTTGTGCTAAATACATGCAATATTATTGATAGAAGATCGCTTCTCAGCAAGACATTCTAAAAACTGTAAAACACAATCTTCATCCTTGTAGGCGTGATCTCTTACACCACACACAGAACAACTTAAATCATATCCTTTAAAATAATACATTTATAACACAGATGTTGTGCTATTAATAGATTGGTTACGTGTCCAGACACATTATTTACCCCATCCACTGTTTCATCCTGGCGACTCTCAATATCGTAAAATACAATCATAGCTTTTTTCTGACTATAGCTTCCACATTATGTATTTTTTTTGGCTCCATGCAACATAAATGGTTGTGGGGCATCATACTATGGCAGTTTACACAATATATTTCCCGCATATATGAGGGTTAGGATCCTTTGTTAATGTATACACATTTAAACATAAATTACACTGTTTTCTAGTTCTACATACGATACCCTAATGATTTTTGGAACACATACTACCAAGAAATGATCGATTACAGTCATTACATCTTATTAAGGATTTCGCATCAACATTTGGAGGTTTACTCCCACACTGTGAACAACTTGCTTGACATTTAAAATTGTGTTGATGTGTATTTTGATATTTCGTATGGCATTTCTCACAATAATAGACGGTTGAAAATGCTGCCACAAACTTGTAATTACATTATAATGGCTGTCTGTTTACAGTACATTAATTAATTTCACCACCACTTACTCCTTCATATAGCATTAATTTGCCTAACGATTCCCCATACACAGTTATTATATAATCATTTAGCACATTTGGAAACCGGTGAATATCTTCAGTTCCACCGCCAGTGGTCCCTGCTTTAACACACAACTTATTGACTTCCGTGTTCATAAAATTTTTTACGTTGATGATAATATTTCTTTGTTTTTTTCTATTATTTTTAGTATTTGCCAACCCCATACCCACTACTAGCGTTTGAGCGAAACAGTGAGTATCGCTATTATTAATTACAACTATACCTCTATTTGATTTTATATAATCGTCAACACTGGATAAACCTTGTTTCACCCGACGTTCATCTTTAGGCATTTGCACATGTTGGAAATTAACCAGGAATTGTTCTTGATTTAGAAACGACGCATTAGATTTCAATACTCTTTCCATAGCGAGTAAAACGTTTTCAACAGACATATTCCGTGCCTGTCGAAATGATAACCAAAATGACCTAACAGGCTCGCTTTGCTTACGAAACGTGAGACCGACTTGATCGTCGTCATCAATACCATGCATGAGGTGTGCTAATAACTCTGCAATACTTTTCAAAATCCAAGTTAAAGGTTTTCATTTTCTGGGGAATTATTAATTTGTACTTCTATTAGTCTAGCTTCCTTATTGAATTTTTATATATATTTTACGTTTTTCACTTATAATTTCTAATTTTGAATTACTATTACGCGCTCCAAGTGTTTGTACGTCATTTAACACTTCCATGATCAATATTATTAAAAATATCAAATTGATCTATTTTTATGTATTAACTATAAAGTTACTATAAATGGATTAGACTAAGTTTTAGATTTAATAAATTAAAACAAATGTAATAAACGTTTTACCGTATAGAGTTTGACACAACTCAACGGAAAAAATATACTCCACTGGACCCTGCACAATTCACTCTACTAATCCGTCGTTAAAATAATTAAGAAGTAAAGATTCTCCACTTACGAAGAAATATTCACAACTGATTAGCCGATATTTACAAGTAATATTTTCTCTCACTAGGTTTTAACTTGTAATGCAGAAAAATGACATCCATAGACCCTACCTTTTAGAAAATTATGAACAGGATTTTTTTGAAATATCGATTTGTGCCTATTTGTACATTGTGAAAAATAGGTATGTAGACACTTGTCATGATAAATCCGGTGCGGAAATATGATCCACCCTTTGGGCAATGGCAATAGGCTACATCTAGCGGTGGTATGAAAATCATGGTCGCCATCTTGAGATCCGCTATCTTGGATTCGACTCGAGAATTGTAAATAGGAAAAGGGCCATGTGACATTATTAGGCTAGTTTGTTTCCAGAAATTCAAATATGAAGAAATTTTACACTACAACAAATGCTCAATTTCTTGGCAATTTTGGTGGGCACATAAGAATAGTCGTTTTTTAAATCCTCATGTGTACTGGGTAACACCGGGTGGAAAGGTGGTGCAGGTATGCTGGTTTCTTTGCTGGGGGATCTATTTCCATGGCTGAATGTACATTTAAATGAGATTTCTCCTTTCTTTCACCTTCACTTAGATCACTATTAACGAATTGTAAGGGATAGTTAATAGAAGATGACGTTTTTATACACCTGTTAATTATGAAAGTTATATTACATACGGAGTATGCAAACAACAAACATACATCTTACGGAAAAAACTATCATATCAAGTCAAATTGTCTGGTGATTTTTACAGAGTGGCATAGATGCCGGAACATGAGAACCCTTTTTCTCTCTCCCAATAGTTTCGTTGTGAGCCTACTTAATGTTTCCACTATGTTTCAATGTTATTTTAATAAACTATTTTCTTTCTTTAGCTTCAAGAAATAATATTTTGATTCTTACTGCAACTAATTATCTTATTTAGATTCAAGATTACTGACCTTCCTCCCGACGTTTACTTTACGTCTGGTTTATGAACAGCGGACTAATATAAGGGGAAGTGAAACAGCACATTTTGAAATATACATTTTCGGATACAATGTAAATAGATCTTTCTCTCGATAACAATCATATTGCGATATTTGTACTCTCTCCCTTTCTCTCTCGTTCAGTGGAATAAAATATCATATATACAAAGTTGAATAATAATTAAATATGTAATCTAAAATTAATTTATATAGAAATTCTATATCTACCGTTAAGCCTACTTCTTTTTGTCCTTCCTTTGTGAGGGTTAATCAACATTCTTAATAAAAGCAAAAATAACTTGAATAACGTTGTAGTAACATGGCCACTAAATACTTCTTATATTTTAATTTCGTCCTTTTATCAATATTAGAAGGAACACCATTAATTAATAAAATAAGTACTTACATCAAAAACTCCTGCAGCGAAATATCCTAAACCCGTTTAAACTTTTTTCAAATATTAAAAGTAGTTAATTATGAATCGTTCTCCTCCGCCTTTAACAATAGTATACAGCAGAGTTTTTCAACCGTTTAATATTCACGGACATGCAAACTACCGGGAAAAGATTGAAGAGCCGGTAAGGTGCCACCGTGCCAGTAAGTTAGAGATTTATTTGACGTTTGAAACGTAACAGCACATCTTCAAATTCTATTTATTTTTTAAAGGAAATGTAAACTTTCGTTTTAATTTTGAACAATCAAAATAAAAAATGAATAAAAAGTAGTGTTATATAATTAAAAGTATTCATTTGCCGAGGACCGGTACCGGTCCGCGGACCAGCGGTTGAAAACCACTGGTATGCAGGGTGTTACAAAATAACACCAACAAACACACCTCACGATATTCCTGACATGAAAGACTCGAAGGTTCCGGGTTCGAATCCAGGCTGGAGTATGGATGTGAATTTCGCATTCATAATCGTGACGAACCGAAGGCAAAGTTACTAAAAATGACTCATAGAAATTAAGGTTTACAAAGTTTTCTTCCTAACCTGAAAGTAAGGAAAGAAGTACAGACCATTGAGGATGCACAGATGCTTTGTTTCGGAATTATAGACTGCCGGAAGCGTGTGAAAACGAACTTTAGAGCTCGATATTTCCAATACCATTATCAATAGATATGGGTACCGTCGAAGATTTGAAGCGTCCTCTATCCAAAAATACATTTTCCAAAATTGGGAAACGGGGGCGGAAGGGATTCCGAGCAAACATTTCTGGAATAAACGTGGAACAAATCAGCCCAAGCTAGACGACTTTCCATATGAGTACAGATGAGAAACGTATCACTGTCCTCTGATCGGGCAATGACATTCTCTTACTGATTAAAAAATGCATCAAACGTTCTTTGATATTTATTCAATTTATTCATGTTTGTTATGCATGCACGCTACCTTGTAAAAAATTCACTAAGGAAATCTTGTTCCAGATATGGACTTGCCTCAAACGCATAATTGTTACTTGCTGGAAGGTACTCCCATTCATGCTATTTTGACCCACCTTTACTTGAGAAGATTCCTGGTATTCCAATATTTTGATTGGGAAACTAACGTTATTACATTTAAAAAGTTAGAGCTGCTATTGCACTAATAATCGCAAGTAATTAGAAAACCTTGTATCTACATCACATTTTAACATGGGGAAGAGAGGACTATGCCTCCCTTACCCGACCACTTTTTTCGTAAATGGGAAAATACACTTATTTCCGGCTAGTGCTATTACTGTCATCTATGGTTGTTATCACCAACCATCGTTGTCTCCCGCACCCCTACCACCATCTACCGGCGTTGCTCCTAATTACCTGAATATTACCGCTATCTACCGGCGTTGCTGTTAACTTATTGAATAGTTTTTATAGCTAAGCAATTAGCAGTAAGCTTTTCACGCGAACGCGATTAGAAGTGTTGCTAGCTGCCGCTTTGTATTAGGTGAATGCAAGAATGACACATTCAACATGCCAGCTACTTTCTTCGATCTCTCTCCATTTCTAGATGACTTCAATTGTTTGTAATTGAAAGTGATGTTGCTTGTAGCTTGTTACTGCAGCCATGAACTTGTTTCGAATAATATTTTGTTACTACAGCGATGAACGTTTTTTTGGTTAAAATTCAATGTTGGAAAAAATAAACTTGCTGTTTATTTGTTTCTGAAAAATCGTTTTTAGTACAGAATTTTCATGTATTGCTTGCACTTTGTAGTTATGAAAAATCTCTTTGAAAACAAATGTTGGTTATTGCATGTCTAGTAACGGAAGAATCTAACAATGCGATTCTCATGCAAAGGCCGTATTACGTTTAGATGTATTGAATTAAAAATCTTGAATTTTCTTTTATTAGAGATAACACGCACACACAATACACTAGCTATATTCAGTTTTAAAGAATTTGTACAGTTTTAAAGAAAAAAATGTAATTTGTTTCACAAACTTTTAAAGCAAATTTCCTTAAGAGTTATTGCTTAAATAATTTTATGAATGTGTACTTTTCATGTGTTATGGAACAAATAGTCAAGCATTATTGTATTACTAATCAACATATTAAATACTTTCTTTGACTTTCAAATATTATAATAAATTTATGTTATTAAAATTGTTCTAATACTCTTTCATTCTTAACATCATAAACGTACGAGGTTTGAGCTATTAGTATTATAGTACAGGAAGTATTTGCAAGAACTGCTTCTTCAAAGTCCACTATAATTTTGATATTCGTTCTTTCATTTACTACTACTTGCTTTCGTTTACTAGTGTTAAAACAAACATAGGGCGATTCTCGATAAACTCTGTTGGTGAATAGAATATAACAGTATTCTTTTGAGTAACACACATATGATGAATAACTATCATACATTTTAAGATAATCAACCTTAGTGATATGTAGATTTAAGTTCTCACGAGCGAATATTTCATTACCACCATTCTTTAAATAAACATGTTTAACTTTCCATTGATCAAACTTACTAGCATCTTTTTGTTGTGTATCATCATCACGAATAGTTTGAAAGAGAACGTTTACAAAATCTGGCATATCAAACTTTAATGAAGTAAACTGTGTTGTTACGTCAAACTCGAAATAAGAACCAATACATGTCGTTGAATACTTTGATATGCATGAAACTTGATTAGTATTTGTGGCTTTCCAAATATATCACCTTTTAGTTTCATCGCATAACTCTTTTCATATTCAACAATTGGCATTCTCAGTTCCATTGAAGGGATCACAAGTTTAAGCGCATGAGCTAAGGTATTATCATCTAAAGTACCATCCGCTTTCTTTGTTTTCTACTGATAAAACATTTTATTAGCATTTCTTTTAAATGTTATTCCCAAACCACCTTTCCAAATAATTTCTATATAGTCAATAAATAAAGCAAACAGTAGACGCAAAGGGAATAGCACTGTGTTTTCTTTCCGTGGAAGCTTTTCATCACTTATTAATCCTCCTGACTTAAAACATTCAAGTTTAGGCTTTGAGTATCGACATGTAGGAATACCTGTTGATGTGATGCCTGGATAATCGATGCTATCAATAACAGTGCCATGTTTTCTTATTTCTACCTGGGTAAATAAATATGGAACAAATATATCAATCAACTAAATATTTGACCCCGCTGTAAAAGTTCCTCCAGCATCGCTACCAATAACTTCATACTTTATATAGAGATCAGAGCAATGCGGGTGCACAAAGCCATCACCAACGTCTATATCGAGTTCAATATCCTTATTGGGTTCATTTAACTTGCTGAATGTACGACGATTCAGTGGGAAGGATTGATACTCATAGCTCTCAATAAACTCCATTATTTAATCAAATTAGACTATATTATATCCAGTTTTTTAATCATCTTTGATCATAACAATCGCGCTTGTTATTGCACCACCAAAACTAATTGCTTCATGCCATTCATTAGTAACACTTGTCTCTGTAGAGCGTATATGACTCTGTTGAATAGGAAATAATAATGGATATTGAGATTCATAAGCAATTGGTTCTAAAAACACTGTTAATGGTTTAAATGTAGCTGTAATGTTTGTTTCTTTATGTTTATATTCGCCATCTGCTATAATCATATATTTTGCTAGGTTACAATGTATATTAAATGTTTCAATACTTAAGAACTTGGGGAGGAACTGTCCTACATTAGTCTCTTCTGATTTGAGATGGGTATTATTTTTGAAACCTAAGAACTTACCAATAATTCCAAAGTTAAAGCTTTGTGCAAATGTGTAACTTCCATGCGATGTGTTACATGATTTCATTGAGAAGTACTTCTTTCAGTAGTGTTGTTTCTCATGTTGATGCATTATATTTACCCGGTGGTATATTACGTTTCTCTCCTTTATAGAAGTAGGTATTGTTATTTTTAGTTACATTTGGTATTAAATACATGGTATAGTTACCAATCAGTGCTACCTTTAAATTGTATTTTGATTATCAATCTCATTCTGAAGATTTAATCGAAGTTTTGGTGCAGTCCCTGATAGATGCAATACAATCATTTTAAATAATATACTATTTAATATTCTCATACATTATTAATTAAATAATCATCTTTTAATCTTTCAATAGCTTGATCAAAATTGTATCCATCAGATAAGAACTTTAGTTTAATACATAAATGACCACAAATCACATCATCAAAATGTTGTATTCGATCACTATTATATTCAATTATTGTATTACTAGGTTCAAATAATCAATCAAAGACTTGCGAGGTACTCCACCAAATTAATCGAATACGTATGCTTTATTATTATCATATCAATAACATATCCAATGCGTTCCAGTATTAATTGATTTATCTAAATTAACAACAGCACATTCTCTTGTGAACGGTGGTGTAGAGGGACGATTATTTGTATATGTATACACCTCTAAAGTATTTAATAGTTAATTCGTTAGCTATACGTTTGATATCATAATTGGTGAGCGGTTTTTTAGTATTAGCTTATTGTTTCTTTGGTTTCTTTTAAGACCTTTACCTTTAGCTAGAATAGATAATTCCATAACTTCAATATGTCGTTTCGGTTCTTCTAATTCTTGTTTATTTTTCTTTGCGTCTATTACTGCCTTAGCTATAGCTGCTGAGCCACCTGCAAGACCACCAACAGCTCCCAATGCAGCAAGTATCGCAGGAATTTTAAATATGGAACCATCAGTTTTCGGTTGATTACGAAGTTTCTTTAACTGCGCTAGACTTAATGTTAAAACCATATTATGTCCCTTCTTCAAACATCTTCGCTTCTTTGTAAGTTGCGTTTTATTCAAAATGCCATTAATGTTTAACGATTTGAATTCATGGGATGGAATTTAAATGCTACACCTTTGGGCTGCACTATAAACAAAACAAAATATATTATATTTGAAAACTGAATGCAAACTCTGCAAGTATCATAATCCCCAACCCATTTTTCGTTTTGTATTCATCGTCATTGCTACTACCAATGAAGCTATTTTTTCACCTAAACCGGTATCTTTGCTAATAACTCTATCAGAAGTTTTAAACTCTAAGTCTTGATCAACTCTATGGCTATTTGATAGATCTTTAAAGTTCTTATCCGCAATATCATGCTCTCGACATGCTTGATCTAATCTATTTATTCCTCGATCATCTCTCGCTAATCTTTTATCTAACCGTGTACCAGGACCACAGAACTCGTAGCCGTGGAGGTGTAATAATAGTTATTACTTGGTGATAATAACATATCAGAACTCACAAATACTCAAATTGAACTAAAGAATCTAGAGACCGTTGTGAATAATATTTCCACTCAGGTAAGTAGTTTACAGGAAGCACTTGCAAAATTAAATAAGAAACTAGAAGGTTTTAATCTTCCTTCGGATTAAATTAACCTACAGCATGTTGTAAGCACTGTTCAAAGTGATTTAATTGAAATTCAAAAGAAGACACCGAAACAATCAGATAGCGAGAGTATACGTAAGTCTCTAAACGATTTAGCTACAAATCAAAATTTAAATGAAATAAAATATAAAATTAATTTTTTTCCAAGAAACTGTAACACACTTCCAAATTCGCAAGAAATAGAAACAATCAAAAAGAAAATAACTAATATTCAAACTGTAATCGAAACAACAGAGAACCTCCCTGAAATGATAGAGAATATTTAGGTTCAATTGCATAACCTTGAAACTATTATAGCATTCCATCCAACGTTGGAAGAACTTTCCTGTATACAAGTGTTGAAGAGCGTTCAAAATAATGTTAAAGAAGCAATACAAGAACATTCAAAATTCATTTCTGTTCATGATGTTAATGAAATAGTTAGTGGGTTAAACTATTTGTTGAAAAGTTTAGAGGATACTACACTAATACATAACACTCTCATTGCTGATATTCAGAAACTAATTAGTGATCTAGAAACAAAATATGCTTCTTTGACTAATTCTCTTAATAACTTATCTAAAAATATGCTGACATTCATGACGTTCTTAGGGTAGAAGCATCAATAGCTCTAATGCCTACAGTGACTCAACTTTAGGAGGTGCAAGATAGTATTAAAAATTTCATATCTATAACAGACTTTAATTCTAATAACGATAAAATAAAGAATGATATTGTTGCAAAACTGAAAGACCTAGAAGTTAAGTTAAAAAGCGATGTGTATAAAGCAATATACGCTAAATGTAATGAATTGTTAACATCAATGCAGAATTACGTAGTGTTCAGTTCTTTACAATTTATTCAATACCTAATAAAGAACGTAATTTTACACGTGGCAACGTTAGTGGTAAAGTAAATCTCTTTGATATGAATACACCATATTTCGAAATACCTTTTCTTTTAAAACTTAAAATTATTGGTTTTCATTGGATAAGAAGAAGAATAAAGAGTTTCCTATTGTTGATATATATTCAGTGGGCGGTGGACAAAAGTATAGCAATGTATCATTAATAATACATGAAGGTAGTAGAGTACCAGATGAACCATCAGAAGATGAAATTGTACTTCATTAGTTTGATGTTGTAGATGGTGATGTGCTTGTAGTTCGATCAAATAAATTTTCCCCTGCTGAGTATCCAATAATTATTAACATGATCTTTATTGCTCAATTGATTTCTCGATCTTAAATTAATTCTCGATATATTATTTTAATTTGTTCAATTTAAATTAGTTCTCAATAGAATGAATAGTAGATTAGCCATTGTTGAAGAATTGCACAAGCCGGCAAGACGGAATTATAGACGAATACCTGTTGTAACCAATGGTATACATGATTTATGGCAAGCAGATTTGGTTGAAATGAACTCTGGAAACTTGAAAGGCTTAGCTAAATTAAATAGGAGATATTCTTATCTTCTAACCTTTAATGACACTTTTAGTCAGTATGCATGGGATGTACCAGTTAAAAATAAAACAAGGAAAGAAGTTACACTAGCGTTTAATTCAATACTCGAAGCGACTCAACAAGCACCAAAGTATTTGGAAACATATCGCGGTAGCGTGTTTTATAATAAAGAGTTTATTAAATTAATGAATCAGGATGGTATTACTCATTATTCATACAATGATAAGAAAGTTAGTATTGTTGAACGTTTTAATAGAATATTATGTAATTTGATGTGGAATCAATTCACACTTCAAGGTAATTACAAATGGCATAATATATTACAAGCACAATAAAACCATAGCATGGTGAAAATCAAACCGATAGAAGCAACAAAGAAAGAAAACGAACAATAATTAATATCAACAGTCTATAGCAAGAGGTATATACCATCGTCGAAGACGAAATATAGTGTAGTAGACTATGTTCGAATTAGTAAGTTTAAAAATATGTTCGAAAGAGGCTTCACAAACATGTGGAGCACAGAATTTTTTCAAATAGCTAGTTTTTAAGACTGATCCACCTACGTATAACTTAAAAAATCAGCGCAATGAGATTATGAAGGATCGGTTTTATGAGCAAGAACTAATGAAAACTAAACACCCCATGTATACTTAATTGAAAACGTTATACGTACAACTAAAAATAAAGCATATGTTAAATTGTTAGGTTTATCTTCAGACCATAATTCTTGGATCGATCTCAAAGCTATAATATAGTTAATCAATAATAAAATATGGAGTGTTAAGAAACGACTTTTGGTAGCTAATGATTATGGTAAGTCAAATGCTGAACTTCTTCCTAATACCATTCGTTGCTTAATAATGGGCACATCATTTTGTGGAAAAACAACATTGGTAATTGATAATTTTATTCTAGCTCCAAATTGGTTTTATTGGAATGGTAGACAAATATACGTATTCTCTAAAAGCTTAAGACAAGCCAAGTATCAACGACTGCAACAGATTTATAATTATATACAAGAAAGCTTCCATTATCAGTTAGCTAAATTCAAACCTTCTGTTATAAAGTTAGATGATTTTAAGCAACGGTCTGTTATTATATTTGATGACTATATATTAGAGGATCAGAATGATGTACGGAACTACTTCACACAGGAATGGATTGTTTTTACTTAGCACAAACATATAACAAAGTTCCGAAACAACTTAATAGAGGTAATGCAAATTTCATATGTATATTTCGTCAGGATAACACGAATTTAAATCATATTCATAATGAGTTTGTTGTTTGTGACATGTCATTTAATAAATTTAAGGATATTTGTTCTATTGCATGGAAGGAACCTTATAGTTTTATAACAATCGATATGACGAGAAAGTCAACAATGGAAAGTATCGAAAGAAAATCGATCATTTCTTTATAATCGAGTGATCGTTTATATCATTACGTTTAACGTTTAGCGATTAATTGATATCCGTATGTTACGTCTTTTTATAATGTCAAAGCGAATGTAATATAGTCTTTTCCTAATGTCAAAACGAAAACCAAATACTACTGAATTACAGAATGTCTTAGCGAAACATTTTAAAGAATGGAAAGAAGGTCACCGTAGCTTATATGAAAAGCAAAAACGTCAAGAGAAACCATTGATTGAGGCGATCCAGAGCTTAGGAAAAGAAATTAAAGGAGTAACCGATGACAATTGTAATCTAATGAAACCACTTATACATGTAGCACAACAGAATGTAAATAACTATCCAGCAACAAAATCAGAAACCTCAGTTCAGAAACGGTTATTTGCTTCGCCTAAGGCATTGTTTGAGACTAAAGAAATGAAAGATGATGATGATGAAGAGAAAGAAATTCTATACGTCCATTAACAAGTCGATATTTAAGTACTAATAGGTGAGATAAAGATGAAGTGTTTAGGCTATATTCCATTGATACAGATGGAGAAGTGCAGTGGAAAATTGGAAATTACAATGTTTTCTTTGATAATGATGATTTAATTATTTGTAAAGACAGTAAGATTGCACATGATCCATCAGCTCCGATCTAAGAAAAATTTAAAGGAACAGAAGGTTTATGTGAGTTAATAACTCGTAAGCAACCGGTAGGTTTCACTGATGATTATGAAACTTATAAGAAAATTTAAAAAATGACGAATGCAATATATATAAAAACCATGATCCATCACAGAATAGAGTGAAATTAAGTTCCGGTGATAAGTACAAGACATTAATTAAACCTATTTGGCTTGAACTGAAAACTAAAGGTGAAGGTTTGAAAGAAAGGAAGGAAGGAAAGGGAATTAAGGGATATAGCAATATGCTGCAACAATTTATTTGGTTGGATGATGTTAGAAGTTAGTAGATTATTAGTTATAGCAGGCGAAGAAGCAGCAGGGAATAAGCATTTTTATAATGAGAAAGTGGGTATAATGGATATGATTTCGTCTCGTTTATCCAAGTTTATAGTTTCAAACCCAAAGGGTTTAGGTTACTTGATAAAAATCATTCATCTCAGTGGAAATATTATTCACAACGGTCTGTAGATTCTTTAGTTCAATTTGAATATTTGTGAGTTCTGATATATTATCACCAAGCTATCTACTAATTTCCGATACATCACTGTAAACACGTAGGTTGGTTAGATCGTCACGGAGTTTATTTGACTCATCAGTAATAGTTTTAAATTCGTTTTGTAGAGTCGATATAACTTCTTGCATCTTTTGAAAATCTTTTTAGGATTGATTATTTTGAAGACCTAATGCATTTACAGCTGTTTGAAGACCATTAAATGTGTTTTCCAACTCCGTAAGCTTTTTATTCAGATCATAACCTAAATCTCGTGCAGCAGTGTTTGTAATGAATTGATTCTTTATTAATTGTACTTCATTTTGAATTGTTGTTATAATATTTTGAAATTGAATTAAATTATTTTTATTTACCAGCAGTGAATACATAAGAATAACACTTTTCAACTCATCAAGTTTTTAAGTAGATCTAGTATATGTTGTTGCGCTTCTGTAATTTCCGTTTCAATATTTGAAGATAACGCATTCCGTAGTGCGTTGATTTCACCTTCTCTTACTTTAATTCTTTGATTGAAAATTGATTATGAAGTGTAAAAAATTCTAAAAGTACACCAAATTAATTTGCAACATAATCTTCTTAGCACAACAAACGAGTTCAAATAATACACAGAGTATGCTTTATTAATATTCAGACGAGAGATGAAAGTTAAAGCTAGAACAAATTGTACAAAACTTACTGACTATTTAGCATTTTCTTACAGTGAGAAAATAATTTAACTGTGCAGAGGTTGAGGGTTGAGAACAGATATTACAAATTATTTCTGTTTTATCAGATAAAAATGTCGGTGACACCATGGTAGCCTATGTAGAATCTTGTGTTTGTCATCGTGGGGCCCTAAGCTATTTTTTCCTGCTTTACCGTGTGAAGCGTATGTTTACGTGATTGAATTTGATACTGATCTTTCGTTAATGCTTCATGGGATATTAAACAATGCTTAAAATCATCAAAGATAATTTCAATTTTGATATTTTTCTTCACACCCTTAACCCTTTTTCTTTCTTTGTTTTCTACTGTATTCATCGCATACACTTTTGATCGTAAACCTACAAATTCGTGAA
The DNA here is from genome assembly GCA_022664845.1 of Lepisma saccharinum. Lineage (NCBI taxonomy): Eukaryota > Metazoa > Arthropoda > Insecta > Zygentoma > Lepismatidae > Lepisma > Lepisma saccharinum. The sequence goes on from JAGDQP010000254.1 coordinate 123,601, forward strand.
GAGAAATCCCTTCCAACTCATCTTTCATCTTACCCGGCACATTCTCGTGGACTAATGGGATATTGTATCGGTTATTTTTGTTGTAATTCGATATGTCAAAGTGCTCAATCATTGTCTTCATATCTTCATAAAATTTCGATAAACAATGTAAGAAACTAAATAATCAATGTCCGTGTAAGCAAGCTTCATCACATCATAGTTAAATTTATACCTGACTAATTTTGAAAGATCCAAAATAGCGCTTCCGATGTATGCTAGTTTATTTCATTTAACAAATTTTCGTAACATGTAAATGAATACAAAATTTTCTAGATAGATCGTTCAAGACTTGAACTGTGGAATGGGAATGAGCTTCTCGCCCTTTTTTCGGAAACGAGTTTCACATCAGCATGTTTCCTCACATTTTTCATGGTTTTCTCAAACACGCTGTTGTTAAGAAGTTTATAGAAGTATTTTTCAAAATTAATTGTTGCTTCTGTGCGGAGCTCAGTGTTAAAATCTATATAGGGCTTAAGTCACTTCAATTGAAAAAACCATAGAATTCTGTGAACATTCATAATTTTTAAGCCGTGGGTGAGATAGAATTTTAGCAGCCGAAAATGTACAACGTAATTTCTTTTTGGTTTTACCGTTAATAAGTTTCGGTGTTTTCCGTTAGGGGGATTTACATTCTCAAAGGCTAGGGGATGATCTGCGTGATCATCATGTAACTCTTCTGGATAATCTAAATCCACCTCCGCAAAGAAGCCTCGTTCGCCTTCATCAGGGTAAATTAAAATTTTGTTCAATTCCAATTTTATGTTGTCTGGTCCCAGGAGAAATTTCCATAGGCAAGAGACATTCTCATGGCATAATCACACAAATTATTCGCATCGAGGTACATAACGAACGAGACTTTCTTTTGGGGATTGAATTATTGCCGAGAAACTCATTGCTAGCTTCTACATACCTCAAGCTACACTGTGATACACCGCCACTGATAGATTTCTTTATAAACAGGTGCATATCAATATCTGAAAATAACTGTAATTCGAGTTTCGATTTGTAGAGCTTAGGCTTCCAAGATAAGCCGGTGGAAGTTTAGGGAAAAGGCGGGTCGATTCCGTAGGAGTGGATACATGTGTTGCGAAAATTTTCTAGAATGTCAGCAGTTAGTAACACATCGGTTTTCAAGCAATAATAGTGAAAATCTGCAAACGTTTCGCATTCTATCATTTCCTATACTTCTCGAGCAAACTGGTACTCTTCATTAATTCATACGCTACCCTTAAGTTTATTACTGAATGCTTCTTGGACTTGTAGTTTTTTTTCACCAAATTTTGGGAGGCCTGTAAGATAATCGTAGGGGAAGATACCCTTCCTACGACTTAAATTGAATTTCACATCATCGGGGAAATATCGGTTTGTGTATTTTAGTTCTTGGGGTTCTTTAGTTTTTTTGAACTAATTCCTCAAGGGAGTAGGTAAGAAAGGGTACAAATCCAAGAAGCGTAATTCATTTTTCTACCACTATCGAGATGGAAACACTAAAATCGAAATAAATTTTTCATTTTCTGCAAGAGCTTTCATCTCCTTCGGAATACACCCCAATTATTTCACGAAGAGATGAACGTCATACGAGATAACCCATACATGAAGCAGGATATAAAAAATTGTTTTTTCCACTTGCAGAATACAGCTATTACAAAGAGTTTTGATGTAAGCCCCTGTTAAATTTCGGTGGTGATGGACTTTTGGATTAATTCCGTCATATTTTTACCACAGATATTACACTCTTGCGATTGTTCGTAGTCAGAAATTTGCTCTGGGGTTACGGGGTTCATTGGAAAATTCTGATCTAACCTAGCAACTATATCTTCCATCTCCCTATTCATGTTTTTAGGAAATGTTGCGCCGGATTTTCACTGCTCCTGTATAACTGGAGTTCTGTGGGGGTATTATTAGACCAACAGGTTTTATTGCAATAAGTTGCTAATGTATGCTGTTGAATGTTTGTCGATTTTCGCCCCCGACGCTCACTCACAGGCACCCAGAAACTTCCAAAATCTGCGACAATAATACCTGCTTTTAAAAATGAAGAACCTGTATTAAATCTGACTACAGAACCAGGAGCACACATAATAACGCGCCTTGGTTCATGCTTACGACGCAAAGTTTTAAGTTCACTTAATTTTTCTTAAATTAAAGTATTAAAGTGCTAAAGGCACATTTTACAGAAATGATACTCATATGGATCACTGGTAACCTAGATCCTCACTAAACGAGAAAAGTCTCTTATTAAGCAGTAATGAGTTGTTGTCGGCGTTGCCGCTGCAGATGTTGTTGCTGCTATTGATGTTGTTTTGTTTTTTATAAACACTAAGTCTATTTCAGGTTCATTAGATTACTGTTGGCTGATGTGAAGAGGGGATATTTTTTTTATTTTCAGCATATATCCCGTACACATTAACATAAATCGGTGCGTTCGGGAACATTTTATTATAGTATTTCTCGAACCTAGGCACGAGTAAGTCCACTGGAAAACTGATATTATTATTTTCAAAACTGGCAATATATCATTCAGATACGGCTCATAGTGAGAAACTCGTATAGCATTTCCTCTCCAATGAACACAGTGAAGTTTGGCTAGGATGGAATAGAGAAAACAGGTTTGATCATTATTTTTAATGTTTAAAACAGCTTGTTTTTTTAAATATACTTGGGGAGTTCAATGTAGTTGGATGCTGCTATGGGGTTGAAGGTGTTGAGCTTCACTTCAAGCTTGTGGTGGGGAGTAGAGCGTAAAGACAACCGTGAACCGTTAACAGCCCTCTTTTCCTAATATGCTAATAATTCATCAAATATTTCACTTATATTATCTTCTAGAGCAGAAGATTTCATAAACAACTTATTTCCACTCTTCACTGGGAAACTTTATTTCTCCACCTGCCGTAAAAAATTGTATTTTCCCATTTACGAAAAAATGGTCGGGTGAGGGAGGCATAGTCCTCTCTTCCCCATGTTAAAATGTGATGTAGAAACAATGTTTTCTAATTACTGTCGCAAAGGTTCCGGTCCCTTCACCGCATTTTAGCTAGGTAACCATATTTTTATATAAAATAGGCTAGCAACCCTGACAACCGCATTACTTAAGTTCGGGAAATCAACAGTACTTGTGTCCAATAATGTTTATGCCGAGTTTGGCGCAGCTAGGTATAACTGAATGGAAGCAATTTGAATAATAGGTTTTTAGAAAATGGGCTCGCAACACTGTACAAATCAAGACTGATGACTCTGAGGTAACCTAGCTAAGACTTTTCGAACGACATCTCATTCATGTCTGTACACATTATGGTTCATGAGATTTATTTTTGGCATACGGTGGTAAACTGATAACGTGGTTCCCGGGGAGTGGGAAATCCGCGGTATGTTCCTATTGTGTCATATAATGTTTATACCAAGTTTGCTGCTGCTATGACTAATATAATGGAAATTATTTTAAATAAACAATAATTTTATAGAAAATAGTCTGTAACACTACTAAGTGGGTTGCTTCGCAACATATGTCCACTCTGTGTTTTTGCATCGTGTGGACTAATGTGTATGCCAAGATTGGCGCAGCTCTTGCTTCCAAGTCTACGCTGAATGGAAGCAATTTGAACATTGTTTTTTTTAGAAAATCGGTTGGCAACACTGATCCACTGCACCAGTCAGTACGTTTCCAGGGGCTCTGAGTTATATTAGTGAAAATCTTTCCAACGTTACCTAACGCGTCTCTATCACTTTTAGTTCCTGAGCTTTAATTTTTGGACACGGACGGATAGACACCATAAGCCGGGAATGGAAGGTTAATATTAACTATAGCTTAGCTATCAAGGGACCTAAAAAGGTAAGTATAAAACAGGCTCTCGGGTCACTTTAGCAGGGAACTCACCGAAATTTCCAGTTCGGAGGGTGTAAAGCCGAAATGAGGGTGTGTAGGGGTTTTCCTGGTTTCTATGTTTTCTAAATTAGAAGGAAAAGAAAGTTAGTAATGAATGCCCGTGAATTTGGAGAGATGACACCAGACATTAGGGACGTCTTGCGGAATTACTGTTTGGGAGCCCTGTAATACCTAACTTTGCATGACCAATAGCAGGACTTGAACCTCCACACATCTCAGTGCCGACGCAAAAAACAGAACCGAACTACTAGGCTCTGGGAGGTGCGTCAAGAGGACATTGAATTTTGAATAAAAACCGGAAACCGGTATTTGAAGAAAAAACAAACACTAGTGTTTGGAGAGAAAATGATTTAAATAATTTTCTTCTAAAAATGTGGACTAAAAAGTAAAAATCTTTTGAATTAATCTTATGAATCGGAAAATAAAAGAGTCGATGCTCTTCGATATTATTATTTTATGATAAGGTAAGCAAGAGCACCAACGCTTTTATTTTCCGATTCATAAGATTAATTCAATTTATTATTTTTTACTTTTTAGTCCATCTTTTAAAATTATTGTTTTCCTTAATCGTTTTTTAATAAATTTTAACAAACTCTTGGAAATAAACCTTTATACCGAATATTCGTTTCACTAGATTCAGTGGTTTAAAAATGTTTTCGCGGCCATTTTGGATTAAAGATGATGACTTTTTTACGTTCTATTATGCTATCGTGACGTACTCATGACTGTACACCTTCATTAAAATTTCATTTCTCTAGCTCTAATGGTGTGGAAAATGATAATTGGAATGCCATTTTGAATCCAAGATGGCAACGTTTTTAAAATGTTGTAATATTCACTTAGACTACTTGTTATGATACACCTTTAAGCCAAATTTCTTATTTCCAGCAAAAACGGTGTAGAAAATGAAATTTTGTCCGCCATGTTGGATCTAAGATGGTGTCTTTAGAGTAATTTGGTAATATTTTGGTAAACTACTAGCAATCATGTAGCTTCATACCAAATTTCACATCGCTAGCCCCAAGCGGTTTAGTCTGTGTATTCTATAAAACAATGGGTTTGACGGGCATTTTGGATCCAAGATGGCGACTTTTTCAAGATTTTGTAGTATTTTCTTAACTTGCTCTTCTTAACCTTCATACCAAATTTCATTTCTCTAGCTCAAACAGTGTAAAAATGCATTTCTTGTTTCCGTCATTTTATATCGAATTTGGCGTCTTTGGAAACGTTTAGTAATATTTTCGTAAGATATTAGTGATAGTGTAGACTTATACCAAATTTCGTTTCTATTGCTCTAGCCGTTTAGGCTGTGTATTCTATACATCAAAGAGTTTGGCGGCCATTTTGGATTAAAGATGGCGGCTTTTTCAAAATCTAAGAAGTTAATATTGCATTGCCATGTAGTTCTGAGCTATTATTAAAGTTTAAAGTCTCTAGCAAATCGGGAACTTAGTTTAAAATCGATTGCAATATTTGTACCGAACAGACAATAAAGGGTTTGGCTTCTATTCTGCATGTAAGATGACGACTTGTTCAAAATGTCATGAGTTGATATTGCATTGTCATTCAGTTCTGAACTATATTTAAAGTTTCAATTCTACCTCAGTGGAAGTTAGTTCAAAATCGATTGCAAAATTTGTACCGATTAGACAGACAAGAAAGCTGGTTGATTTCCTGTTATTTTGTTGTATGTTGTACCGACGAGAGAGACAAGAAAGCGAGTTAATAAAAACGTGTTAAAATACGAAAACCGGTGTTTGAACAGAAAAACCGAACACTGGAGATTGGAGAAAGACTGACAACCAGTTTTGAAAAGAAACATCTAATTATCAATTTTGGTGTTTAGGAATTTTAAATAACCGGTTTTGTCCATCAATACCCAAACCCCACTGTTCGGAATGCATCAACAGTTGCTTCATGGATCACAAATCGCTCAACACCCATCTTTTTTTTAATTTTTGGGAACAAGAAGTCCAAATTTCGGCTCTTGTAACGATATATTAAACCAAACTTGACTTCCCTCGGTTGAATATATTGAGCATTTATTTACACCACTTGACATTACCCTGTTGTTTAGTTTCGATGAAATTGTTGGGAATCCAACGTCTTGAAATCTTCCGTACGTTCAGATAACCATACAAAATCGTATACATTGCTTTTGTCAATCTTCAAGGATGCTTGAATCTCACAGTATGTGACAAGCCGAATCTCTCAATCAAGTCACGGACAGGATCAACAGTACTGACAAAAACAGACGTGGATTGGCGACCTTCAGGAAACTCATCACTGACATATGTGTGTGTATTATACAACACCAACCACGACGTAATGGGAAAAAGTACGGCTATAAAAATACAATAGAATTCCCTCCCCCCATTCCCCGAACAGCAACCATGTTTGGAACAAAGGGATTAGTGTGTGCATGAGAGATTACACAAGAGGGAACAAACCCAACAAAGTGCTCATGTACTTCAACAGGCACATTTATATCCCAATACTCAGAAGGAATTGCATATGATACTTAAGTCAACTGTAACCAGTTGAAACATATGATTGTCAGTACAGTATCATGACCTAGAGGAACAACTAGTAATTATAGGATTAATATTACACTTTTCGAATGTTCACCGATGACAATCACCATCAGTGGGAGTAACCTTTATTTTAATTTGGAACCGCAATTACGGCACAATAATTGTAGAACCAGAAACAAAGTTGTGATGTCTAAACCATCAGTCAATACTGTGCTGCGATTGGTTACCCATTCGAACTGACAGGTCGCTTCTTGATTGGCTACCACTTCGTATAAAGTACCTCCAAAAACAGGCATCGAAACCAGTGTCGACTACGATGGCTGTTTATACCTGTTCTGAATTAGGCGTCAGTGAGAATTGTATTCTGCAGGTAATAGACCAATGGCGGCCAACATGTTCTGTGGTATGCATTCACTGCTACGAGGGTATTTTCCTAGAATGCGATGGTCTTAATTGTAATGACCTCTCGATAGACGCCTTGAGAGATAGAGTTTTGGAGACGTTAACTTTGTTCGATACATACGAGAACCTGTACAACATAATTGTAGAAATGCATCCAGATAAAGACATCACCGTAGAAAGCTTTGTACGTACCTATATAAGGATGATTGCAAATGACGATGATTTAGAGGCAATCTACAATGTGCTGTGGACAAAGAACTTTGAACATGGAGCTTCACTTTCAACTTTGGAGCATAATTAAAAAAGAGAACACAAGTTGTGTTATTACAAAATGATCTTTATTGTGGAATTAACGAATACAGTGTTCACAAGGAACTTTTACATAGAACTATATACACATACACTTAACAGTGATTCAAAACAATCAGTCAGTGGTACAGAATGTTATAATTACACCCTATGCAACAACATACCAAATAATAACTGCTACAGAACAAAGTGATATAACCTGCAAGATACTACGTTACCATTGGCACAACATAATGGTATATATCCAACAGGATCTACATGGTGTCGATGTAGATTACCACTGCTACACTGCCATTGTCTACCCACCACAAATAAAAGTCTTGACATCTCATATAAACCAAGTGACACAGTGTATAGTGGGTTTACCATCGGCATATACGTTTGGACGATGTATATAAACAAACTGCTACGAAGCTCGTCTAACCAGGATACAGATTTTTAAGTGATGCAAATAAACACAAGGGTACTCAATTACGTACAATAAGGTGTTATGTGCTGTTATTCGGAGATGGATACACCAAACATCATGCCAAAAGTTGTATATAAAGTATAGATACCGAAATATAAAACATCATGCAGCAGAGTGCTGATTAACCTGTTGTATAGTTTGCAAGCAAAGGTAACAATCATGTAGAGAAAGTGCAATGCACAGCCACTCGTGGTCACATGATTACAATGGTGGACAATGACATGTGTATATAATAAATATGAACCACTAATTATGTGTTTTATTGCTTTTCATTAACAACCCCGAAATCCGTATGGGACAACCATATAGTATTGTCTATCGAAAGGATTTAATTTGCGCCGTTTGTGTTGTTGTACAACAGGATGGCGTTTCTCTCGTGTTTTACATACGGCACGAAAGTCAGGTTTTCGAAGGATACGGTTCGGTGTAACGATTTGTTTACCTTTATACGTTAACTTTCGCACCTTATACATATCATTAAATGTGATCTTCTTCCGTGTTTGTTGATTCAAGGTAATACCACGAATTTTGATCACATGGTCTAGTTGCAATATAGATACATCCTTTAGCCTGTAGGAGTAATTCTTAGCCCCTCCTGCCGTGAATAGCCGCATCTCCCACCCTGGAGGCAGTTCACCCTTCAGCTGACCAAGATAATCTCCTAGAGGTACCAATGGTGGTTCATCACAACGTCTAACATAGATGATGCTGTCAGTATCACAGTACAGGAGACGTGCTATGCCGACAGTACTCATTGCCTCAGTCGTAGGCGTGCCCATGAGGAAATAAATGCAGCAAGTATGACATTGCTGAAGGCATTGGGTGTGTTTTCAGACTCCAAATCCCGATATGTAACAAGGGGTTTACTCCCTATCAGATTAACATGTTGAATTTCCTAGTGAGGAGAATAGAAAATTTCATTAAACTCTTGGGTTGTTGTAACGCCTTTTGTTTTCGGAAGATCTTAAATCTGCGCCCACTTTCCGAGCAATGAGTTTAAATATATCTTTGCAATGAAACGAAGTCCCTAGTTTTTAGTAATGTTATTATACTCTAGTTGAATTCCCTCATAACTAAAATAATTCCTAATATACTGGTGCCTATCCACTTCACTTTGACAATTCTCAGGAAACCCGGACCTTCTTGCTTCATTTTAAGAAACGTACCTACGTAGGACGCAAAGAAGCTCACAGACATTTCCGATTCCCAAATTCCGTACGTCTCAATGAGCCACGGTGGCTCAGTTGGTAGAGCACTCTCCTCTGGTGCTAGGGGTCCTTCTTTAGATCTATCATCGGTGCTTTCGCAGGTGCTTCCTGAATCCTGAAAGTCACAACAGGATCTTCAAATTTTAAATGGCCGTGATACTTCGTAAGCAAATCCTTCCCGCTGATGACCTCTTGACGTAAACCTCTTACGACCAGGGCAGGATGTCTAATGAGAATGCTGTCTGTGACGAAGGGTAAGTCTACTTCATCTCGAACACAAGCCTTCTTGGTTTCTGAGAAGTCAACCAGCACGATGTCCTTTCGAGAGCGTATCTATGGACTAGACACAATTCGGCTGACATATTTCCAAAGTTCTTATGAACATAGGGTCACTTCAACACCCGTATCCGCGAGTCAATGTACTTCTCTATCCAATATCCTCATGGGTATGAAGCTTGTTTTTATTTCGCTCCTGGACTCTTCCTGACATACATTGGTTTTAGAGCCATCTTCCCGACACTCACATATCCATTGTTATTCCTCTATGTTCTCATAATTGATATATATGTTCTCATAATTGTTCATAGTCGCTATTTACACAAACTTCTGGTGTCCTCTCTTCCTCTGCGCCTATAATATTCTGGTGTCCGGTCTCTTGGACCCTTAGATCCGGTGTGCTTCCCCATTTTTTATTCTCTGGTCGATTCTGTTAAGTCTATCCGTCCGGTGGGTCGGGCTCCGATCCCTCGTTCGACGCACTATCATCTTCTGATCGTCGTCTTCGGCGCCTTGACCTCCCTTTTCCGGCTTCTCCATGTGATCCCGCCGTTAACCGCGGTAATCTCTTTTTCTCTGCTTTCTTCTCCAATATCCACGATCGTTCCCTTGAGATCGTTGCCATTCCGGTTTATCTTTTCTTAGTTCAGTCGTCGGGGATACTTCGTTGACCGGTGTATTCTTCGAAGTCTTCCTTCGTGTAGGCTCCCCATAATTTTCTTAAACCCCATGGGTTCGCTCCAATGGACCATCGGGTAGCACCTGTAACTTCCGAATAGCATCCAAGATCCTTACGAATGTGAGATGTCCCATAGTTGAGAAAAGCTTTCGGGTGGTGACTGGTAAGAACGATATTATACAGTTGAATATTTGCTCTTCGGAATTCCAACTGTATAGCTCTCTGATGAGGTTATACCGATGGATGATAAAATTATCCAAACTTTCATAATATTTTCGATTGTAAGGCGTAGTGGTTAATTGAGCGAGTTTCGCACTTGCTACATGCTCAGAGTGGTAATACAGCTGTAAATGATGACGAAAATTTTCATAGTTGCCAAATTTATCCAAGTTAGACTTGTACCAAGAAGGTGCCTGTCTTTTCAACACAAGAGGAAGTATACGTATCCATTGGCTCCGGGGAATTCCAACTAATGAAGCTTCTCCCTCGAACTGAATAATGAAAGATCTCGCTGACATATCGTCCTTGGCCGCAGCATATGTTGTAAAGGGACGGAGTTTGGTTAATTGTACCTGAAATTTTTCTTTTGCCCATTCCTCTTATCCTTATTGGTGACGTTGGCATCGACAACAGTGTTTCTTTCAACGAGCGCTTTTCTCAGAACTGTGGCTACTATGTTCTGATAATGCACTTTCATCCAAATTAATTCAGTTGTTATCTTTGGTCGAAGAATGCGTTCTCTCCTACGCCCTTTTCCGGCATCGACATAGTAGTTCGCGCCTACGGCGTTGTCTCCTGATTTATCTCCATCGTTTATTCTCCCTAGCTGACATCTCTTCCTCCGATTCGTTTGTCTCTGGCTGTTTCAAAACTTTCAACAGGGGAGCCGTCGGCTTTCCCTCCTGTCTAGTGGGTTGATCTGGATTCACTTACAGAGCTTCCACTAAGTTCTGGATATCAGAATTGAATTTTTGAATATTGGATTCCATTTGGGCATGAATTTGGGTTTTTACCACCATAGCTTTCTCTTCGACGAGCTCTTCAAGCTTCTTCTGGGCTTACTCTTCCTTGGTTCTCACTTCCCCAAGCTTTTGTTCAATCATTGCTTCTAACTTGGTTTGTTTTCTTTCTTCTATCACTTGGATCGCTAGTTGTCCCTTTCGCAACTTCTGAATCCAATTTTTAAGTTCGTCTTGTTTTCGGTACAATTGCCTTACTTTATCTTTCACTTGCGATATGACAATTTATACTACTTTTCTTAACTTTTCTGCCATGTGAACAATCTAGTTTTCTATACGACTCGTATTCTCTTGCACCATTTTACTCAAGTTTGACTCTATTTTACTTGAGTTATCTTTCATTTCGCACATATTCTGGGACATTTCCTCTTCCATCCTAGCTAAAGTCTCATCCATCTTGTGTATGCTCTAGGACATTTTTCTTCGATTTTATTTGTTTTCCTTCATTTCACACATTACTGCCTAGTTCATCTTCAAGAAATCTTCATTGGCAGCTCCATTGATTTTAGGCCCTCCCCTTTCTGTCTTTTGTTGTCTCATATCACTCCGGTTGATCTCTGTACTATCCTCACACGTCCACACATTTCCGATGGCCTCACAGCTCTTACTACTGTTCGCTGCAGAAAATTCCTTCCGAGATCCACGGCAGAATTTCTTCATATCTTCCAGTTTATCAGCTCCAGAATTTTCAAGCTTAACTTTCTTCATGCCTTCACTGTTCCTGGTACCTTGTTCAAGTTTCTCTTCCTTCATCATCCCAAGACTGTGGGCCCTTGGGCGTAGGGGCCCCTCATCGGGTACCTGTTCGGGCGCCATATATGACGGTTCCAAAATCCGTGATTCGAGATCCAGTAGCTGTTAGAGGACTTTCCCGAACAGTAGTAGCCTCAAAACTACTACAAAAGATTAATGATAGGAAATCCACTTCAAGAAATTCAGAAACGCGCCTGACAGCTCCCTTTTGCGGTGAGAAGATGGTCGGCGATTCCCCGCCGACAATAACAGGTGACGACTATCTAATGCTATAAGCGACGATGACAGCTTGAGCGATGATTTTGGGACTACTGAAGCTTCGCGTTGGAAGCAACAGGCGTTTGCCCTTAGTTCTACCACGGTCTTCAGTCGGTGATTCAAGGCGTCGGCTGTTCGTCGTACGTGGTTTACTCCAGAGGAGAAACGAGTTCCCTTGCTGACTTCTTCAAAGACCAAGAGCTTAGCTCACCAACGGACAATCTCTCACCAAGAGTAGACTGATCTCTCGAATTACCAAAAATATCCGTATCGATCTCTCGATCTAACCAAGAGGCAACCTCTCGCGTCCACCAAGAGATACTCTCGAATTTCCAAGAGGCTGCCTCTCGCATTTACCAAGAGCAAAATCTCTCGCAATGGGAGTAGGTGGAACATCATTTAAAATAATATAACCGTTTAGTTGTTCGTATACTTATATTTATGCTTTGTTACGGTGAAATACAGAGCAGAACCTGCTTCGCCAGGTTATGCTTACTAGTACAATAAGCTAAAGCAGACTGTTTTTTTCCTACAATAATATGTATATCATGAGTTGATTATTAGTAAAGGATATGCGGTGGCTTTCAAGTGTTTATTTATATCACTTTAGTTTTCCTTAAAAACTATTAATAATAAACTAACTAACTAACTCTATGGCTTATGGAACTCGCAAGTTTATCGCCGCAGTAGCAAACGTTCGCCATTTGATTCTATCCTGGGCAATATCAAGCCAGTTTTCATCACGAACACCTACTTGTCGAAGATCTCTTCTAAAATTGTCCTCCCAACGACGTCTCGGTCTTCCCGAAGGTCTTTTTCCATCCGGCTTTCCAACCAGGATAGAATATAATCTTCGTTTTCCCCCATCCGAGCTACATGGCCTGCCCACCTTAGTCGTCGCGATTTCATTATTTTTACAACATCTGGTGAATCGTACAGTAAGTGGAGTTCTTCATAATGCAGTCTCCTCCACTCTGCAGTCATCTCGTCGCATTTCGGGCTGTATATCATTCTCAAAACCTTATTTTCAAATACACGTAATTTATTTTATCTGATGGTGTCGTACTCCAACTTTCACAACCGTAAAGTATTACCGGCAGATAACCGTTCTGTATATCTTCAATTTCAATTTCCTTGATATTAATCGCGATGTTAGAAGTTTTTGGACTGAATAGAAACATGCGTTTCCCGATACTAAGATACTTTTTATTTCTTCCCTGACCTCATTTTTGTTTGTTATGTATGCTCCCAAGTATTTAAATTTGTTTACTTTCTCTATGACCTCATCCCTAATTCATAT
>JAGDQP010000254.1:138970-154045 GCA_022664845.1 Lepisma saccharinum
TGGTAATCTGCTTTTATGCTCGGATTATTTAATCGTTTCACTTCGAATTTCAGTTGTTTTGACTCCTTGCTTTCTCTGTTCGCGATGCATAACTTTTCCCTTATTGTTGTGATCACTAATTGATGGTCGGTGTCACCTTCCGCTCCTCTGCACGACCTAACATCCATTATGTTGGTGTGTCTTCGTCTGTCTACTAATACGTGATCGATCTGGTTGAGAGTTTTGCCGTCCGGAGATACCCATGTGTATTTGTGTATGTCTTTGTGTTCAAAGTACGTGCTCTTTACCAGTAGGTTTTTCGAAATCGCGAAAGTTATCAGTCTTTCTCCATTGTTGTTGTTGGTGAAGGCTGTATTTGCCTATAGTAGGCTTATTTTTCTTCCCTCCCTACCTTTGCATTGAAATCACCCAACACAATTTTTGAATTATACTTCGGTAATCGGTCAAACAGCCTTTCTAGCTCAACGTAGAGTATATCTTTGTCGTTATCAGTAGTCAGATCGGTCGGAGCATAGACATTTAATAAAACCGTGTTGCCCCATCGACTACGTATCGTAATGTACGATAGTCTTTCGTTTACTAACACTATATTCTGAACCACCTGAAGGATACCGTTCTTAATGAGGAATCCTGTTCCGAAATCGTGAGACTGTGTCCCCCCCTAGTAGAAAGTGTACTTGCCCTGTGGAATGCTATCTTGACCCTCCGAGCGAACTTCTTGTATCGCTAATATGTCTAGCTCGTACTTCTCGGTCTCCGTACCGCCAGAAGAGCCCCGGTTTGGTATAATGTTCGTACGTTCCACGTTCCTATTCTAAGGTCTTTCTTAATCCTGTTCTTGGAGCCCGCTGAAGCAGTCTCCGCCCAAAGATCCGAATGAGGAACTAGTTTACCTCCTTATTTTACCCCAGGAGAATCCATGAACCATCTGTTACCATTTCTTGACATGTTTTAGTGGTGTAGAGTTGTCAGCTCTACGACCTCGCAGTAAAGGTAGACATTCAAGATGTCGTCCTCTGTCCATCTCTGAGCCTTGCCGATGCCATTCATCTTCAGCCTCAGAGTGGTAACCGTGATGCTGCTTCTCCTCATCATGATATTTTTTTCGGGGTTATCTTCCCCTCGCCTTTGTAGATCCCTCTACTAACTGCAAGGCAGCAGTACTGGTTTTGGTCCATCCCGGAATATTTCCGGTGCCCACCATATCTGGTAATTCCCCTATCCGCCACTTGGGGAGGCGCCTGGTGGGAGACCAGTAACTCCAACTCGGGAAAAACTATTAATAATAATTAAAATAATAAAGAACTTGATTTATGAAAGTTCATACTGTCGCGCGCCATCTATTGGGCACCCCGGTGACAACTGTCGCTGACCCGCACTGATGCATGACCCGGTGGCTTTGACAAAATATGAGATTTGTGGCTATACTAGGTACATTCATTTTGGAATGGTATTACTCCGGTTGTAAATGTGACAAGTTTATGTATAAATTTCTTCAGGAAACTGTTTTTCGTCTGTTTGACTGTTTGAATTTAGTATATTATTCTCCACGTTGTTAATCAGATGTTTGTTCCTGCAAATAACCTAGGGTCCCTCTATTTTCTCTTCTATCAATTGAGTTGAGAAAGGAAGTAACTCCAACAATAACTTTTAAAGATCAATAAAGGACGTACATATTACCAAACTGATTGTGCGTTGCCATTTCTAGTCTTTGTAAGCAGGGGATCGAATTTGTAATTGGTCAAGGCGTTGTCGGAGCAGTGTGAAGTTATTTTGTTTCTCAAATGTTCGGTACTTTCAGATTCTTTCTTTTTCAACTCAGCGATTAATATGTATAGAGAGCAATAGCTCAAATGTTTCGAGACTGCGGAACACTAATATTAATTCTACTGAAACGGGCATTTTCTTGCACACACTAGATTGTTTTTAAGTTAAAGAGAGCTTCGTATATGCATTCTCCTGTTCTTAACAGAAGATTTTGACATTGTAATAGAAGAATTTTATTGGAAAACTATCTTTTTATGGAATCAGAGTTGTAAATTTGAAGAGGATTAAATCTTACTTACAACATGCGATATCAAAGAGCTAGATCGCACAATTACGAGAATCATTTTCGATTGGGACTTTCGACGCAGAGTTTCTGTTATACAATGCGATTCATCCAGTTAGTTTCAATATTCCTATTGTCATTTTGTTCGGAAATTGCCAAGGTAATCCAGATATATTGGGTCGTATGCATAAAGCCAAGTAAAAGCATTTACTAACAGTTTTTAAAGTAAATACTTGGATTGATATGCATAAAAATAGTTTACTTAAGTTTGTAGTATTTACTAGCCTTCCAAGTAAATTATTCAAAACAGTATGCATAACAACTAGTATGTAGTACATACTTCAAGTAAATAAATACTTATTGTGTCTTAAGTATGCTATTTACTAGACTAGTGTGAGCATGGAAACATTCATGCAGGTTCGTATGCAGAAAGTGTGCAAAACTCGAGCATTAACAAATAACGTTGTAGACCGATTACTGTATAGTATTGAAGAAAACAACGTAAGGTTCTTTGTGAACACATTTTCAATGGTGAAGAAAGAAGAGGTGATGGTGCTATCTCTAGAAAAAAAAATGGGAGTATTTCTAAGCAGTGGTGTATTCTGGATTCATAGCTTGAACTACCACTACCCAAAGTAATAAGATTTGCAAGCAGGGCACAGAGTTTACACATAGTAATAACTAATTCTTAGAAAGCAACTTAATTCCTGATTTGTTTAAGGGTAAAGAACTGAAAACGTGTTACACTGTAAAAGTCTGATTTTATTCCCTTGTCACAAATACCTTTTGTAAGGTAAAATCGAAAATTACACACAGTAAAATATGACACTTCTGTGACCAGGACTCAAACCTTCCAATTTTCGGCTAGGTGTGCTATCAATGGATACATCACCGCAGCACCTTAACACAGCGCATTTGTGATAAAGGAATAATATTAATCTTTCGTAATGCACGAAATTGCATAAAGATTTCTCATTCAAAAATACATCTTTAGTGCATCGTCTCCAGGAGAGAAGAGCTGGATCATTCAAGCGGGAGGAATGCCCTATACATGTCTATTTGGCATTTGGGACCATTAGACGATTTCAAGAGAACAATAATAAAACAATTAAATATTAAGGTCTGAATGAATGTATGAAATATTAAGGTAAAATAAATAAAAAAATGTTGCTTTAAAAAATGTTGCTGTTGGTATAATAATAAAAACTGAGTAGCTACATTCTTTTACGTCTTTTAATCAACCCATATTTTTTCTGTCACCTACCAGGAACTTCATCTCGTGTCCTAGATTATGTCATTTTTCCCTAGGATATGTATCTACCCTACAATCGTTTATTGTAGTAAGAGGATCATGTCTTGAAAAATTTTCAAATATTAACTTTTTACATATGACGATTCATGTGTACATGTACTCAGTTTGTTTTTGAATTTGTTTATGGCCTTTGGCATCTCAGGTTCAGACTGATCTAGGGTAGGGGAAAGGATGTTGCAAGGTTATCAGAGCCTAGTTTGTAGGTACTTGCTTTGTGTGACTGATGGAAAAAGCTGGTAAAACTTACTTCGCTTTACCTTATTTGTTAACTTCCTAACAAACTGGAAAAAGAGCATCTCATTTATTCCACATCGAAATAAAGATTTAGCACCGAGAAACTTCTTTCAACACTCGTTGTAGTTGACATAAATGCAAAAATGCTGTAATTAATATGCAATTTCCATCCCTGACCTTGCTTAAATGAACTCTGCTCAGGATAGCTCAAATGTGTCTACCACAACTCCATTCTCTCTTTCTCTATCCCCTTCTCACTCATACACAGAAGGAAGATATATAAGCATATGAATGGATCAAATTTTCTACAAATTTTTAATTGAAAATGCTAATGCTCACTGGCAGACATCTTTTCAATTACCAGGCTGCATTGGAGTTATTGACTGTACTCATGTAGAAATAATAAACTGAGCATGCAAGGTGACGAATATAGGAACAACAGAGCGAGAATGAATGTTCAGACCACGTGTGATGGAACAGAATGTTTCACAAGTGTCGACGTCCAGTGGCCAGGTTCTGTACATGATTATCGGATTTTACGCACATCTGTCCTCGTAGAAATCTTACCTCCATTCAGAGAAGACACTTGGCTGGTTGGTGATTGAGGGTACGCAATTGCTTCATGGATTTTTACACCATATAAAAAATATTAGACTTTCACAAAAAATACAACATACGTGCGCAAGACAGGGTTATTATTGAAAGGCTGTTTGGACAGGTAAAAGATTTCCAGTATTGTTACGCAGAGTTTGATGGGCATAAAAATCGCACTAAATAATCTAATCTATTGTTTAACTTCACCACAAGTACGATATTCGCAAATTTTAGTGCAGAATAATATAATGCTCCATTGAGTTACCTTTTTGGGTCATACCAAACATATCGAGCATTTAAAAGTCAATTACACCCATCGGAAATATCCTTTAACTTCTATTTGATTTGCAACTTTGAGAAGAGAAAACCAGAACAAGTGCGCTTAGCGTAGGGTTTATTTGTGATTTCATATTTGATATATTTCTTTTATCTCTTTTGTTGCAAATTGTGTCTTCATGAAAGAAAAAGTAGCAATCTTTAATATTCTAAATCTTAGGGGTTACAAGGAAAAATAAATTCATTGGCTCTAATATTTTAGAAAATATTAAATATGTTTCGCAGAAAGAAAATTAAAATTGCTAGTTCACTCCTAGCTGATTAATGTTCAAATATTTACTGAAGGTCTGCATGTTTCGTTGGATTGAATAAAAAGGTGTACGTTGTTAACTATATGATCAGTTTTAGAGTACATTGTACATAATTTAATCGTGTTCCTTACATTCAATTGCAGCGTAAGATGATATCACGTGACGAAGAGGAACTTGAACGTATAGACGCCCGAAACACCTTAGACAAGTATGTTTGCGATTTGAGACGCCATCTGAGTTCTAAAGATGCATCAAGCATGGCTTGCAAAACTTTGTCCATAAAGTTAAGGGAACTTTATGATTGGCTGTATGAAGAAGGTGAAAATTGCAAGAAGAAAGTTTATGAAGATAAATTGGCGTTTTTAAAGGTAAACTTTTCATTTAAAATCATTTTACGTGAAGTGATCCCAAAAGTCCTGTGCCATATCAAATAGCTACTAAACTTATTTAGTTATCAAAATGGAACTTCCTCTATATTATAGTATGCATAAACGGCATCGAAAGGCTCTGAACCTAGTCCTAGCCCCTAAAGGTACCGAGTCTTCGAGAAAGTAGTGTTATTAAATAAGAAGATAGTCAATAGGCTTGTTTGGGCTTGGAAACCTCTTGATGTGCAAACATATCTGCAAAACGCTCGTTGAATATATACAATTCTACTCCTGTTTGTCATCCAAATACTTTTAAAGAAACGTTTGAAAAAAGATATCTGTTTGAATTATCAAAATATAATTTATTTATGGGCTTTTTGTAATTTAAGGTATCGACTTGCTACAACGGAATCGAAGTTACCCGCTTGGATATCGTCTTATTTATGCTTTGTTAGAGAATTTCTAAGAAACCCTTACTTCACTTTGGGAAATATCTTGCGCCGATTAGACAGTTTTGGAATGGATTTTTGAATAGTGCAGGTTTGAAGTCGCTGAAAATAATACTATTTCGCCTCAGTTCGGTCGAATTCTGTTCTGTTACACCATTTATATACAGTGTGTTTATAAACTACACAGACAAACTTTGGACGGTGATTACTTACATTAAAACAAGACGAAATTTTTTCTGACAAATTTTCGAGATGTCCATAGCAAACCAGACGACGTCAAGATTTAAAAAAAATGACAAGGCGCCGACGTCGACGCACGGATTTTGGGCGCAGTTACACCTCTATGCCGACCCCTACGGCATCCCGGAAAATGGCCACTTTGTGCGTCGCGCCTACCTTCCCCCAACTATTTCCTGAATACTATTTCCTATTTCCCCCAACTATGTTTGTGGGGCCGCCGTCGGAGTCATTTGGCTTGCTGCGTGCATAATTTTGGATCTACTGGCTGCCGAAAGCGTGGAAAAATGAACTTTAGAACTTCATATTTTTAACACTACGAACAGTAACCACCATCAGCTTCTTAACAACATCAGCTCCATGCAGATGCAGCATGGACATCAAAGACTTTAAATCTGCACAATCCAAATATACATATTTCAAAATAACCCAATGTGTGCTCAAGGCATTCTCCAAAAGAAATAGGGGTTCCCAGAGATTTTTGAAATGAAGATGGGTCTAAGTGAGCATGAAGGAGACGTCTTTCCACCAGGAAACAATAATTCGTTTACGCCAAATCAATATTACAAGCAGATTTCCTATGCCGAACGATTTTCAAAAAATGCTTGGTTGCTTACGAATCAGCAGTAAAAGTTACATATTTTGATCGAGCGTTTTGTTTATTTGTTATCAAAGAGATTTAATTACATTGCCCTGTTGGATACAGGTGATGACGTATGTTATCTTTACTCACACAAAAAGTCATTTAATTCGTAACACTTCGACCTACATCTACTTCAGAAATTCCGGGAATCACCTACTTACTTTGAGGAATCCCTTAGAATATGTATTACTCTAGATGTTAGAAATATAAAGCTCTAAAGTTCATTTTCCCACACTTTCGGCACCCCGGAACTCTAAAATTATTCACCTTTCGATTCTGTATAATATGGTCACCTGCTCTAGACAAAGACCTCGTACGTCTTGCACCATTTTAATGTCCCTCCGATAATTTCCTTAATATGTATAGAATCTTTTGTTTTCCTCTTCAGTGACATTTCTTCCAGATATATATGGTTCCAATCCACTTTTATCCTACAAGGTCAACTTAACTCATTCGGCGAATCCTTTTCACGTTAGCCTTTATAATGAATATCATCTCGACCTTCGACCTTCCTCGGTGTAAGTGTTACACGGAAAGATTTGTAACGGGAAGGAATATGGTTAGCTTTTGGGACCATTCTCTCAAGAAGCACATGTACAAGCGGAGTCTTCTGCCATATCATAACATTGCCTTACGATAACTCCATCATATGCATAAAACTAAACATGGTAATATAATGACAAGGGTCGTATTACGAAGACCATATTTAAAAATTATTCGCAGTTGTCGTGTTTCTATTATTTCATACAAAATAGAAAATATATAATTGAAACTACATTAAATACAATGTAAAAATAATTGTCTTATTTGTACTTATTGTTTAGTAGTGTGAACCATTTTCATATTTTTAGGGTGAATTTTAAAGACATTTACAATGATAAATTGTACGGCAGTCATTTTCGCATCGAGCACGTCCCAGATATACCGAGGAAAATACTGTCTTCTCAACAGCTCGGTTGAAAAAGTAATGCCATGTAACATAGCACATTCCATAAACATTCAGTTTGGGTCCCAAAACATTTCAAAGCAAGTAGGGATTTTTTTATAATATAATTCTGGGAATATTAATAGATATTTTAAGTTTAATATGGACCGTCCTTATAATATTAAAGGAATATTCAAAAGGGAAGGCATCTCATTCATATCCGTAAGATATACCTAGAATAACTATCAAATATGTACCTATACTTTCCACCTACGTTGCATTCTTCCATAATAGAAAATCACACACAAACATGAGCGCTATATAAACATTCTACTTGACTTGCCAAACCAATCTCTAACAAGAATTCATTTTCTGGCAGTATATCGTAAAGAAACTGTCTGTAGGACATCTTAATTGCCACTGCAATGCCCAGAATATCTGCGTCTGGCGCCGTTACTGGTTTGTTTAGTTTATTACGTAAAGACAGGTATAGCAAGGTAAAGCAATGAAAGGATCGTAGCTTGTCTTTTATCCCTTCACCTTGTATTATAAAAATTGCAATTCCACTATTTTAATAAAAAGAGTCTCCCGTACAAACTATTGGAGACTTATTATTGAGCTACAAAGTATCTCAAATTTATTTCTCTTCAAACGGTTCCACGTGTTACTGTTGACGTTGGCCCAGACAACGGTCTGTTGTCTGGCGAGAAAGAAGGCTCCAAGCTTGTAGCTGGCTGGAGCCATGATGAAGGAAAGTCCTATCCCATAGCAGATCAGGACTTGGGAGGGTTTTGCCTATCCCGTAGCGGATCAGGCGGTTAGGAAGTTGGTCCATATCGTAGCAGATCCGGCCGGTTAGGTAGGTTGGTCAATCCCGTAGCAGATAGAACCAGGGAGAGGAAGAGGAGTTGACATGACTATCTCTGAGATTGAAATAGCCCCGTCTGAAGTACCTGAACGCCTTTTATTCTGTTCTGGACTGCTGACTCTTCAGTTCCTGGTCGACGCCTTGCATCTTTTGCTATCTTCGGTTGACTGTTGTCGACTCTCTCCGTCTACTATTACTACCATTTGTTTTGGTAGTAGCACGTGTTTTTACTCATACTACGCACTACTATTTATTTACAAAAACAGAGAACGTGGCTTGTCGTATACTACAATAACGCAATCAACGGCACTTTACAATATACTTTCAGGGAAGTATATTTTTCAAACTCACAAGGAAGTGACAGAGCCCGATTTTGAGGAAAATTTGAATATAGGTACAGTGTCTAGGTAAACCTTCACAGCCAAAATTATAGCTGCAATAATGGTCAGTATATAACGAGAAGACAACTGGTAAATACACCGGTGTAGATTAAGAGATATTTAAAATCTAGTGATTATTGTCAACATTGTAAGCATTTTTGACTGAAAATTTGTGAAGATTTTCAATAATTTGGCTCTTAGCTGAACACCACAGCTTTCCTGTTCATACCATATAATTAAATTCTACAGAAATTGGAAAATTACATGTTATATTCTATGAATATTCAAAATATCCTTTAATTATGATGAAAATACGATATGTTACTGTAAATTAGTATGACATTATGCTAAACTATATATAAACGAGTCGCTCTAGAGTCTACATACGCAACCCGTATACTATTCTAGGGTTTATAAATACATTCGCTCCTGTATAAATGACAAATTGCACTTGTTTGATTTGAAACCGTCTCTGGATTTGAAGCCTGAATCTTGCGTTTCGACAACCATTCTGTATGAGTCAATGGTCATTCCGCTTTTCTATCATATATAAATACTGTAATTCTACATTTTTATCTTCATTATTTCAGTGTATATGCAAAGACAAACAAAGAAGAAAAGATGTACAAAAGAAAAGAAATAGGGAAAGAAGAAACACAGCAGAAGAAAAGGTTCCAAATCTTCATATGATAATTTTCTCCCTCAACTCTTTTCTCTGTTTCTTCTGTAGTTTTCATTGTCACCATCAGATCGAAGCGCCACTAGTACGATGATCTGGTATGATTGAGTATTCGTAAATCACCCCTTGACAACTTCCGCCTTTCCTAATTACAGTACCATGTTATGTAGCTCAAACGACCTTTCTATTACTTATGTTCCTGCATATTGATAGCATTTTTGTCGGTGGGAACCTTTCATACTCCAACGAAGGGGAAGAGGGAAAACAAGTGGAAACTTTGTCTAACGTGGCCTGTATATAAATGAAGGGTACAGGAAAACTAGGGGCTCATCGACATTTTACGAAGTTTTTGAGGAGAAACATTTTAAATATTCTTTTATGTACACAGGTTGTTGTTAAGATTTATACTCTTTACCCATTTACTCTGTAAAAATACATTCCCTCGCCAAATGGCAAGTTCATCTGAAAGTGCCACTGAAGGGCAACTTATGGTGTTAAGATCTAAATTTTTGTGGAAACTGCAATGAACCCCTTCTTTTCTTGCATCCTTCATATGTTTGATATAACACACGATGTCTATCGAAGCTTATGGCTATCTTATAAAAGAAAGTAAGTATATATATATATATATATATTAAAAACAGTGGCGATCACAGTGAGAGGTTCGGCTCTCCTCTCCCAACCCGTCTGGTCAGCGTAGGAGCAGTAGACCAACTCCCTTCGGGGAGAGGCCTCATGCATTTAGTGGGTTGAATATGGTTGTGATTTATTAGATAGATAGATAGATAGATAGATGAAACAATTTATCAAATAAAACGAGCATAAAATTTACATTGTGTGTTAAGAGAAAAAAATGTTTCAGACAGAACATACAAATTGTCATCATAATATTCGACCATTGTCTATCCAGTGTTTGACAAGTCTGCCCGATACCTCACCGTAATGCTATGTTCTTGAAATTCGCTACTTTGTATGACGTTGTGTTGCTTATTGCGCTATACAGGGTGTATGTTTAGTGGTGGATCAAACTTCAGGGGATGATGGAGAATGACAAAAGACGTGATTTAAGCGAAGTTGTCATCCGAAAATGCGTCAGTGCTGAGCTATAACCTGCCGAAAATGGACCAAAGTAGAACAAAAATGAATAGAACGAGAGAACGAAGTGTCGGAGAAAGGTCGGGTCAAGGGAACGATTGCAGTATGTGCCCTGTAGAGTCGATTCATGCACATACCGTTACGGAACAGTGGTCGCGCAAGGGGTGGCGCATATGGCAACACTGGTTGGGAGCAGAAACATGGGGTCAAACGTACCGAGATCATGGCAAATGACAGAGTAAGCAATGTGAGAGACGGATCCCGAGTTCAACAATGCAGCAATCCCGAGTCAGAGCCCACCGAAACTGCGATGGAATACGATACACCAGCGAGAACTAGAGAACGAAGTGTCGGAGAAAGGTCAGGTCAAAGGAACGATTGCAGTATGTGCCCTGTAGATGCGATTCATGAACACATCGATGCGGAACAGTGGCGGCGCGTGCGAAGAAACACAGCAATGTACTGTATTACTAGCGGAGCGTTGGAAAAAGTACCAGGGCGACGTGCCAGTGCGACAAGAGTCCAGCAGACACGTGGCGGCTCGTTTCCGGCGTCACGAACGCGGTATACAGTGTGGATGTTGACAGGGGTGTGGCAGAATGTGGGATCGCAAAGCCCGTAAATCACCGAAGTGTCTGAGCGCTCCTAGGAAGCAGGATCCTTGGAGCACGAAATACGTATGGCATACACGACAACAGAGTGTGGTAGAAGGGCAGGTACAACAATCGTACAGTGGGTTTTTAAATGTAGGACGACACATAGTAATGCTAGACAAGACTGCACATAATGCTGGTAGAACGCAAACACAATGAGCAAATGTACTTACATTCACAGCACCTGGTCAAAATGGCGTCCCTGGGATGCGATGCAGGCATGGCATCGCCGTAATAGGTTTTGGCTCATCGGCTCGAAGATGCCTGGGTTGGTGCGAGGATGCGTGCAAGCAGGGTTTCTTCGTTCTGTACAAGTGTGTCGTAGAAGAGCGCTTTTACATAACCCCACAAGAAGAAATCAATGGTGGTTCAGATCAGGGGAGCGTGCCGACCAAGCAATCGGACCGCCCCTTCCGATCCATCTATGCGGGAAGGCATTGCCAAGGCACTGACGCGCAGCTGCGCCAAAGTGTGCTGGCGCCCCGTCTTGCTGAAATTACATACGTGCATGAACATTAAGCGGTACATCTACTACGACTGCAGGGAGTGTTTGCGCAGGAACACTGCGTACACTGGTGCTGTTAAGCGAAGAGGTAAGATATATGGTCCTATCAGCTGGTCACCGACGATGCCTGCCCAGATATTTACCGCAAATCGTTGTTAATGTCCATGCACAATGGTACCATGCGGATTTGCGTCGGCCCACACATGACTATTCCGTATATTGAATACACCCTCTTGCGTGAAACAGGTCTCATCTGTGATGAGTATGGCGGCAAGAAACTGCGGATCTTGCAAACAGCGCTGCACTAGCGTTTCACTAAACACCACACGGGGTGCGAAGTCTGTTGGATGCAGGTCTTGCACTTCCTGTGGATGATAGGGGTGTAGTTGTTGTTCACGGAGTGCTCTCCACACAGTAGTGTGATCAACCCCCACTTCTTGTGCTAATGTTCTAGTGCTGCTCGACGGGTGTTCTGTCACAAGCTCAAGAACCTCTTCTTCAAGGTCGGGAGTCCTGGTTGTTCGGCGCCTGCCGCGGTCGTGACTGACTGGGCGCAAGTTTCCCGTTTCCCGTAAATGCCGAAACAGCCTCGGAAACATAGTGTACTTTGAATGGCGCCTGTCTGGATACCTGGTGCGATACAACCTTGTAGCTACACGACTGTTTCCATTCGCTCGCCCATACACAAACACCGTATCTGCAAGTTCTTCCAACGTGAACGCCATTTCACTCCCGCACTACGCCCTCTCGAGACCACCAGCACAGACAACGTACAGGTACTGATACTGACACAGGTACTGATACAGTAACACGCCGTCTGCAGGTTCGCGAAGGAAACACGTCACCTGCACAACGATGACGTACATTAAGGCCAAGTCATGTGATACAGAGGGTGTACAGCGACAGAGCCTCGTGTTGTTTCCTCTGTTTGTGTACAAACATCAACGCAAGGACAGGAGTCGAATGCCGCTTGTAACACGACGACACGTGTTGCTTGTGGGTTCGGCAATAGGGCTTTCAGGAAACAATGTATGGACGCTGTCGTGTGGAGCATTGTACGTGCCCGAGCGTCGCGACAGCGCCATACCACGCAACGTGGGGCTCTTGCAATTCGCATTGCGGATCCGTCTCTCACATTGCTTACTCTGTCATTTGCCATCATCCCGGTATGTTCGACCCCATGTTTCCGCTCCCAACCAGTGCTGTCATATGCGCCTCCCTTGCGCCACCACTTTTCCGCATCGATGTGTGCATGAATCGACTCTACAGGGCACATACTGCAATAGTTCCTTGAACCCGACCTTTCTCCGACACTTCGTTCTCTCGTTCTAATCATTTTCGGCTCGCTATAGCTCAGCACTGACGCATTTTCGGATGACAACTTCTTCGCTTAAATCACGTCTTTTGTCATTCTCCATCATCACCTGAAGTTTGACCCACCATTAAAGATACACCCTGTATATGTAATGTAATAGGTACATGGCCTCAGTTTAATACACCTAGTTACTCCTAACAAGAATAATGCGGTATGTACAGTTCTTATTGCCAGATGACAGACATTCTAATTTCATCTTTGAATCCAAGTATGGTTCTCTCCCGGTTATGCTTAACATGCACCCACTCATTTCTCAAGATGTTTCTCCTCACCCTAAGGAATGTAATAGGACATTGAATGGATATTTGACAACTTAAATTCAAATCAGTTGTCCTTCTCCGAAGGTTTTGCCTCTTAATCATATTTTATTTTTATTTTTTGAAAGCAGACAGAAAATATGTGTTACAGGTTTTTTTAAATTACGTTGAGTAATGTTGTAAAATCACAATTCAAAGATTGAATACAGGGAGAATGTTAACTTTCAGTCGGACCATTTTTCGCGCACCACCCCAGAATTTTCTAATATGACTGACACTGACATTTTTAGGCATTTTTGGCTCAGGTCCGGAAGATGTTGTTCAATGCTAAATGGGATCTGATTTGTGAGCTATATATTTATAAATGAGGCTTTGAAATTAAAAATATTAATGACCCTTAGGTATCTTCTCTTTAGATTGAAGAGCAGGATAGGGGAGTAGAGGAGAAAGAGAAAGGGGAGAAAGGGAAGTGGATAAGTGCTTTAAGAAACTAGAATTATACTTTCGTGTTGCGAAATGCGGAAAGTTATTATTTTGCATTCTGTATTAATTATGGTCTGTAGACGCCTTTGGTTCAAAGGAGGTGCATGGGAGACGAGGAAGAAAAGAGGCAGAGAGAGAGAGAGAAAGAGGAAAGGGGGAAGTTGATAAGTGTTTTAAGATACTGGAATGACATTTTCTATATCGCGTTGCATTCATCCATAGAACCAGCTGAAATATATATTAAGCCAATGGTGGCGAATAGTGTAACCAAAAGTTGCTATTTATATACGGTGTTGTCACCTTAGATTAATTTAATTATATTTCATTTTTCATGGTTCATGTATTATTTAACATGTGCTATGAAGAGTACAGTAACTCAATGACTTCAAGTGTTACCATCGAATAAATTGAAGTGTTCCCAACCCGTATTAGTTTAATAAATTATTCATTGTTTGCACATTATATAGTATTTTGTCAGTATAAATAGTACAATAAGTCATTGTTGCTGTCCAATTGTTGGAAGTTTCACTAACTCGAATTCATTTGATAAGCATATTCATTGCTTGCATATTATTTATTATTTGATCTCTGTAAACAATACAATAAGTTGGGGTTGCCATCCGATGGTCGGAAGTGTTGCTAACCTACATTTATTTAATAAATAATAGATTGATTAAAATTTTTATCTTATTTTGTTTCTCTGAGTTGTTGATACCCAGTTCTAACGTTTCTTGTTTGATTTTCCCAGATACGACGATATACAGTACATTTCGGAACTGACAGTAAAAATCGTATTCTTTATTCTGATTGGTCGAGAAACTCAATAAAGACTATGAACGATCGGTTTTGAATCTAATTGTTGCAACGATAGCCCTCTGTCATTATTCCAGTCTCCTGTCCTGTTTATATATTGTACAGTATACAACATTGGAAATCAAACACCACTAATCTGCCATGAATGTTTCAATCACATACCAATAGATTCAGGCTTCCGCGACTGTATTCAACTATCCATGGAATCGTTCGAAGCAGACGTGCTGAAAACCTTATCGTAGTTTCGTATTTGCGATGAAATCTACGAGAAATTTAGACACACACATTCAGAGAATGAAAATGTACTGGAGAACTTATTGAAAACTTACAAAACAATGATTACAAGTGCCGAATAATTAGACAAATTTTACATCTTGTTTTAGAGTAAAGACTGGTTACATGGTTCTATTGGATATTGGTTGAGAGGTAATTGAAATAAATAACATCTTTGAACATGAATGTTTTTATTGTGCATAATCATATAGCGCCGTGTTGGTTGAACGCCGTGTTGGTTCAACGCCGTGTTGGTTGAACGCCGTGTTGGTCAAACGCCGTGTTGGTTCAACGC
>JAGDQP010000254.1:154145-183736 GCA_022664845.1 Lepisma saccharinum
ATATATTTATTTATTTATTTTTACAAACATTGTGACTAGAACATAAAGTATTGAACAGTGTTGTGGTTTTCCTGTGATTACTGACAACCTATACAAACAGTGATATAATAAAAACTCAAGTGGTACAAAATATTGTAATTGCAGACAACTGTTACAAACAGTGATGTAATAAATACTCTAGTGGTATAAAATATTGTAATTGCAGACAACAGATACAACCAGTACTGTACTAGAAAATCAACTCATAAAATATCATGAATTACAAGTTATCTACTCGTATCATGAACAAATGACATTGCAATAGAAAATAAATGAGAAGTCAACTAGTAAAAAGATTTTTGATTTATATTTTATTTTTGGTATAATAAAACATTGGTGTACAAAATATTGCCGGATGCAACTGGTTGTTTTACGTAGCTAGTAACAAACATAATTGTGCAACTTTTTCCTTTAAATTTTGTGAAGGAAAATTACTGACCTGCACAACATTTTTTAATCAAATTTATTTTTCTTTTCAGTATTGTGTTCTTCCTCTTATGGTGGCAGACATGTGATAAAAAAGTCAATTCGAACAAAATATATTCTGATTTACATTTTCTGGTACAATATTGAACAATTCAACCCGCACAAAATATTGTAGTCTACATTGCACGATGCAAGTCATTCGTTTAGTAATTCGTAATAGTTCAAAAAAGTTGTTTCCGAAGTTTGAGCTTAAAACAGATACAAAATCTGATTGAGCATTACAGAATTTCGTTACAATTAATTTGAACTGTCATTATCAATAGTTCTTCAAAATAAACAAACATATAAATGGAATACAATCCACACTAGATTCAAAGTTTATATTTTTCTACCTACTACAAAAAGCCCACGGCAAAGTGGCAATCTTTCTACCACTGGAAAGATTTAATCTACGACTCTTCTTATGTTTCACGACATCTTGGTTTTTAGTTTGTGATTTACATACGATACTGCAGTCAGCTTCTTGAAATTTTTTTTAGAGAAAAGATTACTTTACATTCACACTTTCCTGTTACTAAATTATACCATACACATCCTCAAAGGTCTTACGTTCTCGCTGTTTAAGAGTAATTTTTCTAATTTAATTACATAGTTCATTTTACCTGTAGCAAGTATTTATCTTCGTAGGCATATTGTTTCGGACCAAGTTCCAAGAAGATTCGTATTTCTTCCCTTTCTTTTGTTTTTATTTGTTTTTCTAGGGGGTACCGTTTCGAGGGCGCAGAGGTACCTTTCACGGCGTCTAATAATATAATACTATTTGTGTCACATTACATCATTCGTTCAATCCCAACACCATGCATCTTATCCTATAATTTAAGGCCGGGCCAGGAAGAAATGAAGGCTTCGACTGATACAATGATGAATTCATGGTGTGTGTTCTCGTTTTCCAAATCTCTATGAACGAGGAGTTGATGGCATATAAATGCAACATTTTGCATTTCTAAGTGTGCTCAGTTTGCGATCTCGTTAAATTCTTGTGTGTCGTTGACAACTTTAGTGTATGGTAAATCTATCCTTTGCCCCCTTGCCAAATAAAAAGTTTAAAATATTTTAGATAAGTATTTTAGTCTTTCATTCTTTTCTGTGTTGACGTAGACGAGATCAATTGCTTCA
Organism: Lepisma saccharinum; assembly: GCA_022664845.1. Taxonomy (NCBI): domain Eukaryota; kingdom Metazoa; phylum Arthropoda; class Insecta; order Zygentoma; family Lepismatidae; genus Lepisma; species Lepisma saccharinum. Next base: position 155,787 of record JAGDQP010000254.1, read on the forward strand.
CGACGCCTGTAATAACTATTATATTGTTGTTTCTCTTCCTCTGTTAGACAAGCTTCTGGAAATCCATTATCTCCTTCCATAGTTAAAAACGTGGCGACAAAGTGTTTGAAAAGCACTTCGGTCAGTTCCAACCTCCAAATATCGTAAGTGACTAGAATTACCTAGCCTTTCTTTAATGAGGCATGGAGCTCGTTTGTGCAGAAGACGGTTTTCAATGCACGTTTCTCACAGAGTAATTGCAGTTAGCTGTATGTAATGTCTTCATGCACGTTCGACAAATACGAAATAAGTCTGTTATGTGCATTATAAAGCAAAAGAGAAAAGGCAAGATCCGTAGGTGTTAAGGAAGTGTTTTCCTAACCATGATCCACGGGTACAAACTTGTATAATAGAAATATTTACATATTTCATCCTCTGTGCATTTGTTCAGAGCACGGAAGCACTCCGTGCATCCTTCTTTAAATGCGTCACGACTACAAAATGGTTGTTCAACACCAGACTCTGGTCACTAAACAAACTTAATTTCAGGCGACGTTTTCACTTCCCTCTTCCAGTTACATTCCCACATCGAAACAACTTTTACCTTGCAAGTGGTTTCCAAACATTGCTATCTTGCTATTGATCCATCATATCGATCATGTAATCAGTACCCTTTTGCATCCAAATGTTGATCTAAAAGTTGCATAATACAAGTATGTCCGTGCCAGCAGCACCCGTAGAATTCGTAATTTGTGCGGATATTTTTGTCGTAACCATCCAGTTTGAAATGCTTGATTTGGACGTTCCCGCGGTTCTACAATGTTTTGATTTTAATGTCATGCTTAAGCCCCATATATTCTGACAATTGTTTGGCATTTTTATGTAATGGGTACCGTGATGGAAACCGAAGGGTAGAATAACTGGAATAGTTTTTTCATTTAAATGACGTGATTGAAAACATTGCATGGCGCACGCAGCAATTGTAGGTGTATGTAGAAAACGTTGAAGCCCTCCTGTTTTCGCTTCAATAGGACTAAAATCTTAACGACAACCAAAACAAGATATGTATGTACCTTTGGTATTACTATAACAATTTGTGCTGCAAATCAATTGTCTTTTTACTCTGAAAACGTTCTGGATGCCACGGCGCATTTCGGACCCTTTGCATCTTCGGACGATATGCTCTCAATATCATAAATACACGTTTTGGTTTAAGCCCTAAATAATTCTGATTTTCCGGCTTATTAAACAAACGAGGAAAAGCACCTTTTCTGAGAAACCGTTCTAGACCAATTGTTGCACCTAAATCATGTAATCTAACACCCATAAACGAAAAGGAATCTCGAAAAGTAGTACTATTTACGTAAGTAGTAAGTAATACTATTTAGTAAGCTGCATAATTTTATTCCCGCGAGTAATTACGTAAGGGAGCAATTTCTGATGCTCCAATACATCTGAAGCAGCAAAAGAAATTTTAAACCGTGTGCATTATGTGAAAGTGCCACGACCTTTCTAAACTTGGGACTTGTTTCAGTATGTGATTAAGATATGCCTTCATATTATAAAGTACAAAGTACCTAATACCATTAGAATCACTACAAACATTTCATCGATATCTTTAATCATCAAGATCTTTATATTGATAACGATGACTAACACAAATTAAGTTGTTCCCGTATTCACATATGTCCTTTTTCTTTTCACCCAGATGCATAGTTTCAATATCGAATACTGCATATAACAAACCTTCAACTAGATTTGGGATGGTTGGTTTCACAAAACAGGTATATGTTCCATCTACATAAGCCGCACACAATTTTCAAAAATGTTCCCCACAAATATGTTTAGATTGTCGTCTACGTTGACCGATTTTGATACCGCACTGAGGACACAATCGTATATGGTTACAAATAGATTTACTTTTTCTTTTATCAAGTGTTGGTCAAAACATGTCTGGTTTACAAAAGTACGATTATACTTGATACAGTAAAGTTTAGTTTCAATGTCAGGATGATACTGTTCATATTGCGTACATAAATATTTATATTTATGCAGTTGACGTTCTGTATATGAAGTGAGGCAATGACCACAATACTCTTCACTTCATAAAATGACGTATCGTAGTGGTTATTTTCATAGCGTAAAAATATTTTCTTTTTATCTGTTAGGCCCACATAGATTATCTCATACTCCTGTGTCTTGGAGACAATTCCATAAGCAATAATCTGATACTCATCAACAAAATGCTTCTGAAACTTGTCGTTATCTTCCAAGATACCACCATTGTTACTGTTTAAATCTACATTAGGTCAAGAATATAGTTCTCTCGCTCCAGGTGCCCACTTTTCATAATGAGTTTTCATACATTTTGTATTTCTACATTTTCATTTTCCCGTAGTTTCACTAATACAAATGCCCGAGCAAGATATTCAGGCATCTCGTAAAAGAGAATAATATGTTTTTGCATATAGTCTGCAAACTGGAGATACTTGTCATTACCGCGTCGTTCCTGGCCGCGACTAGGATCGGTAATATCAACTTCAATTGTAAGATTTTTCCCTAGCAAAATGTCTCATTTGAATTTAACACATTTTCAATTTTTCCTAAATTTATCTTCAACACTAATATGACCACGTAATTTAATTGGAATATATAATATTGGCTTTCATACTTCACAGTTGGAACTGTTAATGGTGATAACTAGTGCCCGGGAGTTTATGTTATAACATATACTTATTTTACATGGAAATCGGATAATGGGGGGTGTCTTCACGTATCAGGCGAAAAACAGCTGAAATAAGCAAAGTTGATAGGACATATTTTCCAAATTTCCAATTTGGAAACATATTTCTTCACTTCTCTAATGATAAGGCATATTTCTATATATATTTTGCAATATACTTGCACAAAATCGATAATTTTTAAACTTTTTCTTATATGCCTTCTGACAAAGTAATAAAATCCGCATTCTCGCTGTGGTCGATTGAACTTACATCAATCAGACTATGCAAAACGCATTTCGTTTTCTACCAGGTTAAAATTTAGTACGGGATAAATAATACCGCCTTGCGTTATAATGTCGAAAATCGTTTAAAACAAAAAGCTTTCTGGTCATTGTTGAACGTGCGAACTACAATCACAACTGTTCTTTTTTTTCTTTACATTTTTCCTTTTTAACAAAAACAAACAAATTAGCATTTTGTGCTAAAAAAATAGTTATTTTTATGTCAGTCAAAATGAACAGTAGTTTTAGCCAGGCGTGCAGCGGAGCAAGTGTAGAGAATGCCTCCTGTGAAGCAATCTGTTTCGTTAAAGTTGAGAGAATACGTTGTAGAATTTGGAAGCGATGTGTTCTCTACAGATGACAAGATATTGTTCTGTAAATTCTGTGAATGCAGTGTGGGATATTTGAAGAGATCTTCTGTATTGCAACATTTAGATACGACGAAGCATAAAAGAAATGTGTGTAGGAAGAAAGCGAAATCACAAACGCTACTTCAACATGTGACATCGTCCCTGAGCAGTCGAATGTCCTCTTTCTCCAAGGACCTGTGTGAAGCATTTATCGCGTTGGATATCTCTCTCTGTGGAAGTTGGAAAACCCTAATCTTCTTGAGATTTTGGAGAAGTACTGCGACAAGGAAATCCCTCACGAATCCACACATAGGAAGGTCTATGTGGAAAATGTCTATGGTGAAACTATGTGTAACATCCGGCAGAAAGTGAAAAATAAAAATTTCTGGTTATCAGTGGACGAAACGACAGACTGTTGCGGACGTTATATAGCCAATGTTGTGATTGGTATTTTGGAATCGGAACAGGCTGGAGAAATTTTCCTTGTGCATGTTCAGCAGTTGGAGAAGGTTAATCATTCTACAATCGCTGGCTGTATTGAAAACGCAATGCAGGTGGTTTTTCCAGAAGGCGTTCCTCGTGACAGGCTTCTCGTACTTGTAACGGATGCAGCTAGGTATATGGTGAAAGCAGGAAAGCCTTGGAAGTTCTATATCCCAAAATGATCCACATTACCTGTCTGGCACACTGAGTCCACAGACTATGTGAAGAAATTAGAGCAAGATACCCCAACGTAGATCGCTTCGTGTCAAATATGAAGAAAATTTTCTTCAAGTGTCCATCACGACGCCAGGCCCTAAAGGAGGCTGCTCCGGATATTGCTTTGCCACCACAGCCGGTGGTGACACGGCGGGGAACATGGCTTAAAGCAATTCAATATTACTGCGCCAATCTGCCTATTCTTGCCGAAATAGTTACTGGATTTCAAACTGAAGATGCAGCATCTATTAGCGTTGTTCAGGAATTGCTTAATGATATTAAATTAAAATATGATATTGTGTACATTTCTGCAAATTTTAGGTTTCTGATGTCATCCATTGAGCGAGTGGAGACAAATGGTCTCAGTGTGCACGACTGTCTTGAAACCGTAGAAGTTGTTAGAACAAAGTTGTCAACAGGAAAGGGACCAACACCGGATTTGGTGAAAGACAAGTTCACTGCCATCCTGAACAATAATCCTTGATATAACATTTCACCAATATCGCCGCTGTTCTGAGTGGTGACGGAGAATTAACTCTAAAAAGTGTTGAAGAAGATTTAACACCTGCAGATACAGTATGTTTGAGGTTTGCTCCTTTGACTTCGTGCTATGTGGAACGTGCATTCTCACGCTACAAGTCGCTGCTTGTAGATAATAGGCGAAGTTTCACAGAAGAGAACTTGAAGAATGTCTTCGTGTCACAATCCAATGCTTAAAATTACTTTTGCCTATTGATTTGTCCGATCTTTATTTTTCATTTTCAAGTGCATAGCATAGTATGACATTGAAATATATTCATTCTCTCCATTTTTTGTGTGTGTATGTGTGTGTTCAAGTAAAATCACAAGTTCTACAGATTCGTTACAAGCTGTTCAAATTAACACGAAAAACCTTCTAGAATTGTTTTATTGAAAAATGTTCTTTTTGTAACCGTAAGCTAAGTAAAATAAAACATTAAAAAATACGATAGAACTTTCCTAAAAAATTCTGTTTAGAAACACTTGTATAATTAATTTAACTGGAAAATGTTCCTTTTGTAGCTGTCAACTAAGTTCAAATAAAACTTTTAAAAAAATACCAAAAAATTAAACCACAAAATGTTCCCTAAAAATGAGTTTGTAAATTAAGTACTCATATTCTAATTCTTTCTGTGTTTTGAGGAGATGACATTTTTTGACTTTTTTTTAATTTTCGTGACATTTTTAAAAGTTTTTATGACATATTTACATACATATTTTACAGTTTTATAGGACATAAAGTCCCGGGTCCTAGTGATAACTACTTTAGATGAGGGATCAACATCCCGAACTATTGCTCCATAAGAAATTAAAGAAACTGTTTATATACTCTTCAGGATTCCGAATTGATGTTACCAATGACTTAATAGTAATTTCTTGTCCACGTAAAGGATAATTAGGATACGTTCTTGGTCGTTCACTTACAATTGCAGTCACAAGTTTTCCCAATGCCATACATCATATCCACATGATGTTCGTTCCTCCATTGTTCAAGATTCATATAACTTTCAAACTCCATTGCAACATCACCACCATTGTCAATGTTAAACTCAACGTCCACATCACTGAACTCACCATCACGATCAGCCACTTCAATACCGTCACACATATCCAGTCAAAAGAACTTCACGGCAACATTAGGGATGACTGATAGTCGTGGAAATACTCGATTTATCAATCTCAAGCCAGTTATTTACTTTCGGTCGTGCTGAAAAATCCTACATACTCCAATCTAAAATGTCTTGAGTACTCATACAAGCATTTAATACTTCTCATTATTCCGATAGTAATATAGTAAATAGTGAAACAGCATCTCAGGAGGAGTTTCTTCCTGTCGAAAACCCAACAATTTGTAATAACATAAATGCTTCCAACATTCAAGGTTGGTTTCTAGGCCGCAAGCAAAACTTCAGTTGGGTTGTCGATGACGAAACGCTAATTATAAAAAAAAAATATCACCGGTGTGGAAAAGGAAATCTTCGTACTTCAAGAGCTGAACACAAACAACACACAACAACAACAACACACACAATATTTAACTGCTAGTTATATCACAATCTTCTTGTGATGGAACTGTAACATCATAGGGAGAAGGTGTGACCGGCGCCGAAGAGTTGCGCAATGGTTTTATGTACTAAAAATTCACTTGACAAAATGCTTTTACTCTTACGGGGCGTTTGGTAATATTTCCCTAGGAAAGTCCACCTGTATTCCCGGTTTCGGTTTGAGCGTCATTCTCCGTGTCGATTTTATTCTTTCAACCCAGAAAAACAGCTAAGACTTGAAACCTTCCTTTAACTCTTAGTGGCAACTCCACGTCACTCTCGCCGAAACCGTATAGAAACCATCTCCCGTGAAATTTAACATGACCTTTAGCAAATACGTTTACTACAAATTGTTTTTCTGATGTAACAACGAAATCTCAAAACTTGATTTTGAAATAACTTGTAGAAAACAAAAGTGAAGAATTAAAAACGAAAGTTTTACATGTCATTTGAAAATTTCATGATATGTAAAACAAAAGATGAAATTACAAGTATCAAACAATTTCACATCCTTTCTAAAAACACAACATGCAAAACATCTTGTTACGACAAAAGTTGGAACTACATCTATGGAATCAAGAAACAAAACAGATTCATTGTGAAAAAATATTGAGATGCATTGCGACAAATTCTTTTCTTGTTATGCAGAAGCAATTTTAATATGTAATAAACAAACTTACGTTATGAGAAAAAAGCTTTTCTTTCATGCCAGGCATTACAAATAAGAAAACCGTTTAAATACTTTATAGCAAAACTCTTATCATGGATAAAAATAAGTTTGCAATTACAAACTGCAAAAAAAGCAAACAAACATACATTATAGAAAATTTCTTCACATGCAAAAGAAAGCATGAACTTACAAAAATGCAATCGCAAGAAGAATAAGAGAAGCAACAAAACAAAAATCCCATTGCTACATTTTCAGGCAGCGACACACTCTTTCATGTTAAGTTACTATGGTTCTGTTGTACCCTTGAACAAAAGAGCAACCAAGTGAGTGAAATCTACCACTGCAACGCTGAGGCAAGCAACTTTACATTTTTCATATCACTAACTGGAAACAATATTATCTCTCGAGATTCCTTTTCGTTGATGGGTGTTAGATTAGCTGATTTACGTGCAACATTTGATCTAGAACCATCTCTCAAGAAAGGTTATTTTTATAATTTATTTAATACGCCGCAAAACCCTGTTTATGTATAGCTGTACCCAAAATTTGACTTTTATGATATTGAGAGCTAATCGCCCGACGATGATAAAGCTATTGGTGCGTGGCATCAAGAATACTTTCAGTGTAAAAGGGCATTTGATTTGCAGCACGAACTGTTAGAATATTGCCGAAATAACTAACGTATCTTGACCTTGACTCTAATTCTTGCTGTAACTTATTTGTTCGTTGTTGTACTAGGTAAAGTCGTGCCGAGGATACTTCATTGTATAAAAAGCACCTAAATGCAATATTATTTTATTTATACTAGGATTACTTTATTCATATTGTACTTGCTTGTACATTTGCACATCATAGTTGAAATGCTATTTACATATGAATATTGTTTGGTTACTTTGTTCTACAATTTCTCTTGAATTATGATATGAATAAATACTATTCATGAAGTTTGATCGTTTACTTCCAAATATCTAAGGTTTTTTGATTAAAGTATCCTAACCTAGAATTCACGGACTCGTATACTCGGAAGATGAAGTAGCAACCAACTGTTTATAGTTACACAATATGAAACAAAATACTGCTAGTTATTATGTCATATTTAACTCTATATGACAAAACAGTATCGATATAAAACAACAAATATGTTGCTCAAAATTATTTTTGTAACTCCAAAAACAACTAAATTATCTCATATTGCCATCATGGTAATCACATCTCTTTCTAAAAAAGAAAAGAAATAGATTGACTAATTATCTTCTCTAAGACTATAAATTATTCGTTCTAGACCAATAGTAACATCGCCTTTGCTCTATAAAATATTAGGTTAAACTTTTTGCTGGCTCAAAGTCTTAAAGTTGTTTATGTTTGATCTGATTTAAAGTTCAGTTAATTTGTTCTGTAAAGGAAAAGAAGTTGATAAGTTCATTACAATCAATAGTGTGTTTTGATTATTATCATTATGCAAATAGTTATGTTGTTAACGCCATGTGTTAATGAAAATCCGTATATTAACGTCACGTGTTAATGGCTATGAGTAATTAATTTACCTCAACACCATCTAATTTTAACGTTAGCTACTGTATGCAGATATTCACTAATTAAAATTGTCTTTGCTTTAACTTTAGGCTAGACACAATTATACACAAAACATATACAATTGTAGAATTGAAAATAAAGTTCTTTCTTTTAATTCGTCACAGAAACTAACAAGTTTTGTTAAGTTAGATTCGGATGTTATTTTCACCAATCCATTGTAAGTTTTCTAGAAACTTAATGCTTGATTAGATGACCAGTGAGTACAAACTCTCCCAAATTACTTAAATGCAATTCGAAGTTGCTTATAAGAAAAACCTTGATCATTCACCCACTTCATGACATCCATCTTGCGATAGTTATTAGTTTGCAAATTCGTCTTTTTTACTTTGCATTCGTTAATATTAGATTCTTGTTATTACTGTAGAATATGTTAGTTTCTTAGTTCTGGTATTACATTTACGATTTTGTTCTTGTGGTTTTACCAGTTTAACGTCTACCCGGTTAGATTCTTCTTGTTGATTAACTTTATCATCGTTTATTTTCTGACTCGAACCAAAAATTCTCTCAAATTTTTCGTAACGTGTATTAACTGTATAGTCGCATCCTGTATACTATTTAATGTACTTATCATCAAGATTTCATTATTAGATATCATTGTTTTGAACTGTGAAAACCATGAACTGAATAATTCATGCATAAATGAAGTTAGGACAAATTAAGTTTTATTACCCTGTATTGAAGTTTGTCTTTTATATAAAATTGAAAGTGGATTATCAAAGGACCACTTTGGAGAATGTTGGTTCAAACCTTCCAAACCTAATAATATATAAAGTAATTCTAACATTGTAATGCATTGTTGATACTACAGAATATCTTTTCACATGTATTTGCACCGAACCCACAAAATTTGTTCTGTGTTATTTGGTAATGTAACCGTAAGTTTTGCGGTTTTATAGTTGAAATTTTTCCTCTTTCAATAGTGTGTTCATTGGCATTAGAGTTTTACTAATAGCTGTATTCGATACAAATTTCACTGCTTCTTCTTGCAATTGTAATTCTATTATAGAATTATTAACCAGTTCATCAGAATTAGGTTTATCGTTAAGTTGCCCACTACCAGAATATTGTTGAGGAATCTTGCAGAAAAAATATTATTTGGGTCAATTTCACAAGCATAATTTAGTTCGAAAATTTCTTAGTTGGGATTTTTTCTATACCTTGTTTGTTAGGTTGTTGGGTATATTCTGACTTCCGGAAAGGTCCTTTTGAACTACATAATTTTGAGATATGCCCAATTTTCACCTTTTAAGCAATTTAGTTTTGTTAAATAGCAATTATTGTAAGACTGTTGATGCTTATGAAAATCACGGCACAGGTAACATATTCTACGAGTATTAGGTTGACTCTTAATAACACTATTTTTCATCTTATTATCCCGTTTATGAGAATCATTACCTGAACCTCATTTGTAGAATTATACAGATTGCGAAAGATCTTGGTCTACTTGTTCTTCTACACTAACGTTTTCTATAGCTTTTGGAGGTTTAACGTATCCTTGGGTAGCAGTCTTCTTCGTGTGTCGTCTCGATGAACTCCCACTACTCGTTGGTCGCACAGAATTCATCGACCCATGATCACACCTCATAGCCTGTTTATTTAAATTTCTTAGAGACTCAGCAGGTGGTTGGAATGTGACTAGATGAAGCATATGAAACATGTATCGTTTTCTGATAATGTTTCTTTTTGCTGGTAAAACGTTGCTATAAGTTCTTTCGGTAGCTTGATCTTGAACTCTCAGGTGCATAGATGTCCTTTAAAATTGAAAATAACTCATGACTTATATTGGCCAGATAAGTTGTACCTTTTTATCCTGCTTAACTTCATACACCTAGTAGTAACTACTAAGCAGATCCAGCTAAACATTAATATCCATGTTGTTGGAATCATATCGTTCAGTAGGAAACTGTCAACATCTTGCTTTTTGATAAACTAACCTTACAAAATAAATATATCCAATCTACGCCAACTTTATGCTGTGACTTATGCGTTCGTTGTTGTAGTAGATGAAGTCGCGCCGAGAATACTTAATTGTATAGTAGGAACCTAAATGCAACATAATTTTCTTGATAGTATTATTACTTTATCCATAGTGTACTTGCCTGTAAATCTACACATGACAGCTGGAGTGCTGGTTCCATTTTAATCTTGTTTGGTTAGTTTGTTGTAACAATTCTATTCGAATTATGATCTGAATTAATTATATTTATGATGTTAGATCGTTTACTTCCAAATATCTAAGGTTCTTTGATTAAAGTATCCTAACCGAGAATGCACTGACAATGAATCCGCCTCGTAAGCTGATGTAGTAACCAACTGAATTGTTTATAGTTACGCAATATAAAACAAAATACTGCTACTTATTATTTCATATTTACCGCTATATTACAAAAGAGTAACGATATAAAACAACTACAGCTTTACTCAGACTAATGTTTGTAACCCACAAAACAACTAAATTATCTTATGTTGCTATCATGGCATTTCCGTGAGTTCAAACATGACATTGAAAATCCAAATATGCCAGAATGGCGGGAAAGTCCAATTCAAACACTTCAAGCTGGGTGGGTATAATAAAAATAGTCGCATAGCCTATGAATTGTTCGTCGATTAGTGACACGGACATACTTGCATTATACAACATAGACACTACCCATTCAATCGAGTAGCGCACAGCCTTCATTATCGGTATGATGGAACAATAGCAAAAAAAGGAATTTTTGGAAACCACTTGCAAGGTCAAAGTTGTTTCAATGTGGGAATGTAACTGGCAGAGGGAAGTGAAAACGTCGTCTGAAATTCAGTTTATTTAGTGACCAGCGCCTAGTGTTGAACAACCATTTTGTAGTCGTGACGCATTTAAAGTAGGACGCACGGAGTGCTTCCGTGCTCTGTACAAATGCTCAGAGGATTAAATTTGTGAATATTTTGAATATTCAAGTTTGTTTCCGTGATATTACCATTCCTCTTTTGCCTTATAATGCACATAACAGACTTATTTGGTCTTTGTCGAACCATCATCGAGACATTACATACAACTGACTGCAATCACTCTGTGAGAAACCTGCATTCAAAGCTGTCTTCTACACACACGAGATCCATTCCTCATTAAAGAAAGTCTATGCGACCCTCGTCTCTTATGAAATTTTGGTGATGGAAATAACAGAAGGGATATTCCAACGCTATGTTGACAAGTTACTGAAAACAAAGCAAGAAGGCAGTGGATTTCCAGAAGCCTGTCTAACAGAGGAAGAGAAATAACAATATATTTGTCACTACAAGCGTCATGAAGGCATTGACCTCGGCTATCACAACATCCAAAAGAATGAAGGAGTAAGATACGTTTATAAAATAATATTAAACTCTTTATTTGGCAATTGGGGACAAAGGACAGATTTACCATAGACGAAATTTGTCAACAACACACAAGATCGCATTTGTAATGAGATCACATATTCAGCACAGTAAAAAATTCAAAATGAAATGGGCGATAAAGTCTTCGTTTAATACAGAGATCTGGAAAACAAGAACACACTCTATGAATTCACCAATGTAGTAGTAGCAGCCTTCTTTTACTACAGGGGAAGGCGTAAATTATATGATGGGATGGATGGTGTTGGGAGTGAATGACTACTGTAACACAGATAGTATTACATATATTTAGACGACATGCTGAGTACCTTTGCTACCTATTGGTAATTAACTTCGATGATTAAAGAGGGAAACAAAACAAGTTTGCGAAATGCGAATCTTCTTGGCTTTTGGTCCGAAACATCATGCATACGAAGAAAGTGACTTGCGAGAGGTAAAATGAACCATGTAATTTTACGGTGATTGCTCTTAGTTAGCCAGCACGAGCACCTTTGAGCATATGCATCATTTAGTTACGGAAAAGTAGAACTTTAAAGTAATCTTTAATTTACTCCCAATCATATTCTACGCAAACCAGATTACCGAATTGTATATAAATCACAATCTGTACAAAAAGTTTCGCAAAAGTGTTTCCTTTGTAATAAAATTAAGAAAATTAATAACCCCCGTTCCACCAGAGTGACGCAAAGAAAAGCACTCGCAAAGTGAATGTAATTTCATTTGTGAGTAGAATTGTTGCGTCATTCTTCCCTTTAATGCGAAGGTTTTTTGTGCTGATATCACTTATTTTGTAAGGGTGCCTATAAAAATGCAATGACCGATTTCGAACCATTGTAGGCTCCGTACCTCGAAAACCGTAACTATTATTAAAAATAAACATCAATTTGCCCTACCAGGCTCGTCATGACCCCAAAAAGTTTTCGTACAAACATTTGGGGATAAAATAACTCACAGAATGACAGACACACTTTTCGATCATTTGTGAAAATTCTGATTCGGTTAAATATTCATAAAGTTTGAACCCCTTCACCGATTTTGACGCGTGAATCAACGTTTAAAAGTTATTGAAGTGTTCATTCCGATTCCGCAAGTTTCGGCCGCCTATATGGTCAGGAGTCAATGCTATAATCAGAAATTTGTAATTTTTATTATTTTTCGAACTGCCGTAGGAGCCCCAGGAAGGTCCTACCGACACAAAAAATGCTGTCTTAGTATGGAAAAGAGCTCTCAAGTGCTGTTACCGCCCATACAATTCCTTTCAAATTTTAGAGCTTCCAAATGCAAGTTCAAGCATGAAATTCGGCTTATAGTTCGGTAGATCATAAATTAGCTGTATATATGTGAGTACCGCTAACAGATTCGTTTGTCAGCGTCATTCAAAGAACTACCTTTCTTCATGATCTAAGGGGCATGTGGTCATGAAACATAATAAGCGTCGTAAATTAAATCCCTCCAGCAGTGAAGATTACGAGACTTTCCCGAACGGCTTTCGTGGTAGATAGAAAAATTGAAACTTGGAATCTGTTTTGGATTGTATTTTATTCATATGTTTGTTTATTTTGTATATCTGATAATGGCAGTTCAAGTTAATTGTAACCAATTCTGTAATGTTCAATCAGTTTTTGTATTTGTTTTAATTTAAACTTTGGAAACAACCTGTTTGAACTCTTACAAATTTCTAAAACAAGGTAGACTACAATACTTTGTACGAGTTGAGTTGTTCAAAATTGTATCAAAACATGTAAATCAGAATATATTTTGTTCGAATTCACTTTTTATCACATGTCTGCCACCACATTAGGAAAGATACAAAACTGAAAAAAAATAAAGTGATAAAAAATTCTACACGTTAGTGACTTTCTTTCAGAAACTTAAAACAAAAAGTTGCAAATTATGTTTGTTACTAGCTAGCTGGAACAAGCGATTGCATCCTGCAAGGTAGACTACAATATTTTGTACAACACTGTGTCATATTACCAAAGGAAAATGTAAATCAATATTTCTGCGTGTTGATTTTTTATTTTGTTTCTATTGCAGTGTTGTTCATGATACGAGAAAATAAAATGTAATTCATGATACTTTTTAAGAGTTGTGTTCTTAGTACAATACCATTTGCATCAATTGTCTGCAATTACAATATTTTGTACCACTTGAGTTTTTATTACATCACTGTTTGTATACGTTTTCTGCAATTAGAATATTTCGTACCACTTGAGTTTTTGTAACATCATTGCTAGTATCAATTGTCTGTAATAACAATATTTATTACCACTTGATGTTTAAGTACATAATGTTTGTATCAGTTGTCTGTAATCACAAGAAAACCACAACATTGTTCAATAATTTTATGTTCCAATCTTAATATTTGTAGATGTATGCTGATTATGCAAATAAATATTTCGTGTTCAAAGATGTTATTTATTTCAATTACCTCACAACCAAAATCCAAAAGAACCATGTAAGCAGTCTTTTGTCCAAAGCAAGATATAGAATTTCTCTAATTATTCGCCACTTGTAATCATTGTTTTGTAAGTTTTCAAAAAGTTCTCCAGTACATGTTCATTGTCTGCGTGTTTGTCTCTAAACTTCTCGTAGATTTAATAGCAAATAGGAAAATACGATAAGGTTTTCAGCACGTCTTTTTCGAACGATTCCACGGATAGTTGAATACAGTCGTGGAAGCCTGAATCAATTGGTATGTGATTGAGACATTCGTGGCAGATTAGTGATATGCTTGATTTCCAATGTTGTATACTGTATAACATACAAACAGGACTGACTTCGAGACTAGAGTAATCACAAACGGCCATCGTTGCAGCATGTAGTTTCACGACCGATCGTTTATTGAGTTTCTAGACCAATCAGAATAAAGAATAAGATTTGTTACTATCAGGCCAAAGATGTGCTGTATTTAAAAGTATATGGCAAAATCAAACAAGAAACGTTAGAACTAGGTATCAGAGACTAAGAGATCAAAATGCGTTAAAAATTGGAATCAGTCAAATATATTTATTAAATTAGTGTAGATTAGCAACACTTCCGACCATCGGATGGAAACACTAGTTTATTGTACTCTTTATAGAGAACAAATACTATATAATAGCATGCAAGCAATTATTTATTAAATGAATTCGATTTCGCAACACTTCCGACCATCGGACAGCAACAATGTCTTATTGTTCTGTTTAAAGTGACCAAATGCTATATAATATGCAAGCAACGAATAATTTATTAAATTAATGCGGGTTGGGAACTCTTCAAGTCATTCGTTCGGAACATTTAACGTCCTTGAGTTACTGTACTCTCCTTAGATGTAAAATAGTACATAAACCATGAAAAATGAAAGATTGTTAAGTTAATCTAAGTTGGGAACAGATTATATCAATGGCAACACTTGGTTACACTGCTCGCCATCACTGTCCCATTGGCTTGTTGTTATATATTGGAGCTGGTTCTATGGAAAAATTCTACGAGGTATAGTTTGTCTGAGCCAAAGATGCCCGAAGAGCATAATTCATGGAGTTGTTTTCGAACACGAAAACTGTCATTCTAGTGTCTTAAAAACTTATCCACTTACCTTTCTCATCTTTCTCTCTCTGTCTCTCTCCTTCTCCGTCTCCTATGCCCCTCCTTCGAACCAAAGAAGTTGACCATAATTAATACAAAATGCAAAATGATAACTCCGTATTTCCCAACAAGAAAAATGTCATTCTAGCATCTTAAAGCACTTATTCACTTCCTTTTCTCCTCTTTCTCTCTCTCGTGCTCTTCAATACGAAGCAAATATGTCAAAGTGTCATTAATATAGATAATTTCAAAGTCTAATTCATAGATATAAAACTGACAAATCAGATCCCATTTACATTTGAACAACCTCTTCCCGGACCTGAGCTAAAATGCCTAAAGGCATCTGTAGGTGTCAGTCACATTATAGGAATGCAGGGGTGGTACTCGAAAATAGACCGACTGAAGGTTAACATTCTATCTCTTTCCACTTCTTGAATTGTGACTTCTAAAACACTATTCACCGTCTTGCAAACAAACGTCTGTGACACATAGTTTCGGGTTATTTTCAAAGAAAACGTGAAGAGAGGCAAGACATTGGAAGAGGGACCTGCAACTTTCCATATATTCACTTCCTCAGCGATAAAGTTAGAACGGTCCACTCGATTTTCAAAAATGCTTAATTTCCAATTTGTAATTAGAGGGATAAAAGTTCGAGAACCAGTGGGGAATAAGTGATTTAGAACCCACGTTAAAACTGTAAGACATTTCTGTTAGAACATTTCCAACTCCTTTAGCAGGTTATAGACTAGTACATTTTTTCCATTCATATTCACTTTGTAAGGATGCAAGTGTGGAACAGCTTGCCTTTTGTTTTGTGTAATATATATTTTATATAACTACGTTGTTAATTACAACGACGATAAAGTAGATTTTGTAAAAGCAGCTTAAAATTATTGAAACTTGAAGTGGCACTAATCCTAATATTTTCCGTCCGTCAGCTAATGAAGAGAGACGAACAGATGTAAAAGCGAATAATGAAATCGGAAATCTAAAAAGGGGAAATAAAATCAAACTTTTATGTTGTCTAAAGTTAAGTAACATCTGTAGCAAATGTTTCTTTCGTCAAATGTGATCTGAATAATTTTAACAAGTTCTCAAACGCTAATTTACTTTAATAATCTGAAATTTTACAGATAATAATAGTAATAATAATAATAGCAATCTTCATGAGATTCTGTCTAGAAATTTCTTACGTAGATTGTGGTATTGAAAAAGCATTATTATTCCTAACTTGAATGTAGGTGTAGGTTAATTTGTGGTTAGAATTTCCGAACGTAGATAGAAATATGTTAGATGGCCAGACATTGAAACTAAATTATCATATTATAATATCAAAATATTCTATATCGCACTTCGTAAATATAAAGAGAACGTAACGTATGTGGCTACCAGTTTTCGGGGCTTAATTCGTATATCACGTAAAGTAGGTTTATTGGTATTCTGAAATATTCAATATTTTCTAAATAAGTAAAATGGATGCTATTAAAGAATTGACTACCAATCAAAATGGTGGAACGAGTAATGTTGCCAATGCTTATGACGTAGGGAATAGAAGGATGCGACGTAAAAGATAAAAGATAAGATGGTGTTACTGAGAATACGCCAGGTAAGCAAGATTGAAATAGAGATCCGAAAGTATCTTTAGGTGATAACAATGATCACTGTAGCAATACTGAAGTAACTATATTCACTATTTGCACTGAGATGCTAAAGGAATTTCAAACATTATACCAGCACCAAGTAAATTCTAGCCAGTTATTAGACTATCAAAAGACAGAATTTTAGCATTAATTGATGTTCACAAGGAAGAGTTCCTTGAAACACAAAGGATACTTTTTGTAGAGCAAGAAAAATCTTTAGTAGACATGTCTCCGGTAATTAACGAATTGAAAGAATTTTGTGAAGCGACTCGTTTGAAAGTTGATGATCAGTCGAGCGTAATAGATGTACGTTGCTTACGCTTGGACAATTTAGATCAACGACATCAAGCCCAATTGCAAGAAGATAAGATTCTTGTAGATAAAATGCTTGATATGGAAAGGGAATTAAAAGCTCTGACATTGAAATGGCATCATACCGAAGTACATTGTCGTGATGCAAGATATTATTATCAAGTACAGAATTATCAACGTGATAAGAATGTATGTAGGAATGGGTCTACAGTACACCGAGAAACATTTCACAATGATAATGTTCATGAAGATGATACCGGGTTTACAGATACAAGTAGTGATTCGCGAGAGCTAGCATACATTGGCAGTCGAAGAAGATTTCAAATCTAGTTAAATGCTTATCTAGAAAAGTTGACAGAAATCCTCTTCCTAGAGAATTTGAGGATATTCGAATGCGGATGTTTGGGTGGCAAGTTCCAGAGCTTACCTAAATAGGCTAACGACTTATCTCTCGTGTATGGGACTAAGCAAATCAGAGATCCTAACGGCTGCACACAGAGCTATGGTTGGACCGGGCAGGTGTGTATTTTGGCTTCAACATAAGTAAAGTCAAAACTTATTCTGACTTTTGTAATTTATTTCTTGACATATATGGAAGAAAGGAAAATCAAGAAGAAGGAGTTAAAAACAAAAGGCTAGATTGGCAAGGAGTGTGAAGCTATTCCGAGAAGATCCAGGAGTTAATTACACAGCTTCCTATTATTGATGAGTATATTTCTCAAAATGAACTTTTCAAGATCATCATGCAAATGTTACCTGCTGGACTCCAAAGAGGCTTGATCTTTTCTAATTGTACTAATCTACAAGGTCTATTGAGTAGTATAGAAAAGGTTGATAGCTATGTTTTGATAAGAAAAGACCAAGGACGATTTCAAGAAGAAAATATACGAAATCGGGAGAAACGAGAAGTAACGAGTAATCGATACTACTCAAGGAACAATAGGAATCAATGTCATTAATACTGACCACAGAAGACAACAATTATGTGGGGCAGGCGATGGCCAGATGTGATATCACCTCTACATCTCATGATAGACGTGATATTACTACGTCTCATGTGTGTGATAATCGTACACTATATATATCATGGAGAAAGGACAACATTCTGGTAACAATGAATCCCAGAGAGGAAATCAAAGATCCCGAGCTGTATTCGAACATCAGGAGGAGGAATAGATTTGAGATGAGAGAGGTATCCATCAGTATGATAATATGCGAGTAAATAGAGAAGATTCACGAAAGCGAACTAATATAGAAGATGTACAAGAAATTTGTACAGCTTTTCATGCTTTAGCGGAGGAGAGAAACATTTTTTTAGTCAAAACTATTAACGTTAAAATTGCTGAAATTGGTGCAATAGCTTTGCTCGACACATAAGCAACTTGCTCTATATTAAGACATGAATCCTTCTTAAAAATCAAAGGTAAATATCCATCAGCTAAACTAGATGTTAGTGGAGCTGAATATTCTAGCATAACAACTGTTTATATCACAAAAATCAAAAAAAAATTAAGGGCAAGTTGAGTATAAGTATGGATATTCAAAATAAATGTATGGTTCCTTTAGATGTATTTCTCTTACAGGACTCCCTAATATCTAATTCTTGTTCAGAATTTCATAGAATATTTTGACAAAATTTCTATAGACAATAGACAGTTACTTTTTTTATTTGCATTATCAGGATATACATGTAACTTGTATATTATGTATGAAGGATAAAACATGCTATGAATGACACTATGGTTACCAAACGAAACACAGCTATGGAAATTAGCAATGTAGTTTAAGTGATCCAAGAACAGACAAGCAGTGGCATATATGTAGAAAATGTAAAAATTGTTCTTATAAGCGAACAGGATGTTTCTATGAAGGAACGTAACATTTCTAAGATTAGTGTACCTATAACAGAATACCATGATATGATCCCAGATGATGAAAATCCAGTTTACCCAAAAACCATGTTGAACTATTAAATGATGCCTAAAGAAATTAGCAAGGCTGAAAAAAAGAAAATGGCATAGGACGTAAAAGAGGTCTCAATTCAAGAAAAGCTTGGAAATTAGCAAGGCGACAAAAACAACAGGAGAACGAACAAAATAATTCTAGTAATGCGTCTCACCTTTGGATGTCGTAAATGGTTTTAAATGATGACTTAAAAGTCAGATGAAGTATGATGTAGAGTTAATAGATCTATTATTCTTTTTTGTGCTTATGTTCATGAACATTATAATCCTTAAATAAATACCATCCAAAGGCTACGCGTACATAATGATATGATAAATCATATATTTTGCACATGTAAGTCATATTTAAAGATATTTAAGATAATGTGTCAGAGAAAATTATTGCTTGACACCAACACAATTTTCTTTTGTAAACTGGGGGGATCGTGTAAGCATGCAAGTGTGTAACAACTTGGCTTTGGTTTTGTATAACATGTATGTTATATAATTATGTTGTTAATCACAATAACGATAAAATAGGTTTAGTAAAAACAGCTAAAAATTAATGAAACTAGAAGTGTCCATTAACCTAATGGATTGCATCACATTTTAAGATAATGAAGAGAGAGGAAGAGATGTAAAAGCGAATAATAAAGTCAGAAATCTAAAAATGGGAAATTAAATCAAAGTTTTATGTTGTGTAAAGTTAAGCAATACCTGTAGCAAATGTTTATTTCGTCAAATGTGATCTGAGAAATTTTGGAAAGTTATCGATTGCTAATTTCCTTTAATAATCTCAAATTTTGCAGATGATAAAATAGCAATCTTCATGACATTCTGTCTAGAAATTTCTTACGTAGATTGTGGTATTGATAGAGCATTATTTTTCTTAACTTGAATGTGGGTAGGTTAATTTTAGGTCATATATATATAGATATATGTTACGTAGATAGGCACTGAAACTCAGTAATCATATTCTATACCAAAACATGCTTTACCGGACTTCAAAAATATAAAGAGAATGTAACAATTTTTAATTTGTAATTAGAGATATTTTTATGGGTCAATTCCTGGCCAGGCACACAAGGGGTTCGGGCTTCATGTTCAAGTGTAGACTCCATAAAGGAATCACAAAACTGACATATACGTCTTGCCCAAACAACCTGGACATTGCTTACACAGACCACTCACAGATTAAGAGTAATCAACATATGCATGTAAAGAATAAGTAGAACTGAGCAAGATTTTAATTCAAAGCTCATTGCATAACTATAGAACGCATTCAATACCATATTAGATTCCGTACAGTAACGACAAACATCTTGAAAAACGAGTAGCTGCATGCTATGTATAACTAGAAGGACATCTGAATGGAATTAAAGTTGTCAAATGTAAAGTTAATTACATAGCTATAAAATCCATTCAATGTCCTATTACATTCCTTAGAATGAGGAGAAATGTCTTGAGAAATGAGTAGGTGCATGTTAAGCATAACTGGGAGAGGACCATACTTGGATTCAAAGGTGAATTAGAATAAGTATGTCTCTTGGCTATAGAAACTGATATATGCCACATTAGGCTTAACGAAATAAAGGAAACGGTTTATAAGACAATCATATGCTTGATAGGAGGAACTAGGTGTATCAAACTGCGGTCATGCACCCATTACATCATATATATAGCGGAATAAGCAGCAATACCAGCGTCCTACAAGGCAGCCAATTGCAAGAACCTAGTACTACGGCGAGCAATGTATCGGGTAGACCTTCATCGAACAATGGAAAGACAATGGTCGAATATAGTATGTTCTGTCTGAAACATCTTTTCTCTTAACACATAACGTAAACACGTATATATGTTCCATGTATATATATATATATATAAGATAGTCATAAGCTTCGATTTGTATTCGAAAAGTATGATAAAATTACATTTTCTTTAGACATCATGTGTGATTAATAAAACATTTATATGCAGGCCACGTTAGACAAAGTTTCCACTTGTTTTCCCTCTTCTCCTTCGTTGGAGTGTGAAAGGTTGTCCTTCCAACCGACAAAAATGATATCAATATGCAGGAACATAAAGGTGTGGTGTAATAAAAAGGTCGTTTGAGCTACATAAAATGGTACAATAATTTGGAAATGCGGAAGTTGTCAAGGGGTGATTTACGAATAGGCAATCCTACCAGATCATCGTACTAGTGGAGCTGCGATCTAGTGATGACAATGAAAACTACAGAAAAAAAAACAAAAAAGTTGAGGGAGAAAAATAACATATGAAGATATGTTAATATCTTCTTCTGCCTGTTCTTCTGCTGTGTTTCTTCTTTCCCTGTTTCTTTTCTTTTGTACATCTTTCTTTTTCTTTGCTTGTCTTTGCGTATACCCGGAAGTAGGGAACAGAAAAATGTACAATTACAGCATTTATATATGATAAAAAAGCGGAATGACCATTGACTCATATAGAATGGTTGTCAAAACGGAAGATTCAAGCTTCAAATCCAGAGATGGTTGGTTATCAAACAAGTGCAATTTGTCATTCATACAGGAGCGAATGTATTTATAATTCCTTGAATAGTATGCGGAATGTGTGTATAGAGTGACTCGTTTATTTATAGTTAAGCATAATTTCATACTAATTTACAGTAACATAATGCTATTTTCATAATAATTAAAGGATATCTTGAGTATTCATAGAATATAACAGATAATTTTGCTGTTTCTATATAATTTAATTATATGGTATGAACAGGATAGCTGTAGTGTTCAGCTAAGAGCCAAATTATTGGAAATCTTCTCAAGTTTTCAGCCAAAGATGCTAACAATCTTGACAAAAACCACTAGATTGTAAACATCTCTCCACCTATCTATCTACTAAACCCGAGAAGGATTGAACCTAGACAGCAAGGAAACCTAATATAGAGTAAGAAAACGCCTTTCCTTTTACAAACTTTTATATATGTCGAAAGGAAATTGCTATTAATGGATACTGATCAGGAGCAATTACATGCTGCAGGGTATGACGACAATGGCCGTAATCTTGAAAACGACTATCTTGACTCTGCTTCAAATTTTTTAAATAGTAAGTGGGTCATGCAATATATCAATCTGTTTTGGGATGTTCCAAGAAACATATTGACGACAAAATGACGTAAAATTGACCTGGAGAAACATTTTCTGTTGAGTCAGTTAAAGGAACGGAAACCAAATGGCTACAGATGTTGGGAAATACGATCTTCATGGTCGATCTTCTTAACACTGTATATTACTGAAAATGCATACTATATCTTTCTTCAAAAGTAAACTACTGTAGCGTCTTGAAACTAGTGCTTGAATCTGCCTCACGCAGAGTTGTCAAGTGAGTTTATATACGAGTCTAGACCTTTTGTTACAACTACGTGCAGATAAATGGTAGCGCTTTTTAAGGGAAGACGGGTATTCTCTATACAGAACAAGACGGCAACTAAATTACTGTATCATCTGTGACCTCTGCAAATTTGTGCCTTGTTTAAGAAAAAGCAATAGATTTATGTGTTTGCCCGGAATAACTCAGCGCCACCCTCCCAAGAGAGAAAAAAGTAACGTAGACTATTATTAGCTATTCTACAGAGCAGAACCTGCGTCGCTAAGTT
Source organism: Lepisma saccharinum (assembly GCA_022664845.1). Lineage (NCBI taxonomy): Eukaryota > Metazoa > Arthropoda > Insecta > Zygentoma > Lepismatidae > Lepisma > Lepisma saccharinum. The sequence goes on from JAGDQP010000254.1 coordinate 178,607, forward strand.
ATACTGACTAGTACAATAAACTATAGCAAACACTGGAATCCAACACTTAATTACTCATATACTGTAAATAATTAATTAGTAAAATATCTTTGGTAACGATCAAGTCTTTATGTCCCTTTACTTGAGTTAAAAGAATGTTAATAATAATTTAAATAATGAATGCAATTTCTGAAAGTTAGTAGTGTCGCACGCCATCTTCGGGACACACTGGTGACGACTATCGCTGTTCCATGCGTAAGGGTGACCCGGTGGCTGTTACAAGGTACCCAAACCTGATACTTCGAAACGTCTTGTGCTTTAATCACAGTTCATGGCGAAATGGTTAAGTACTCGCTTGCCGTGTGAAAGGTCCGTGATTTAAGACCGGGTCGTGTCATTTATATTTTTTTTTCTCTAGTACAGATCTGTACCTCGATGGTAAATTGCCATGTGTTACTTTCTTGTCATACTTTTGTACATTTGAGAATGCTCTTGCTACAAATATACACAGCTATATCATTGTTTGTTTTGTTGAAGAATTGGGAATTGATAGTGTCGGACATGAACAGTATTATGACTATTTTTCTGTGCTTGTTGTAAGTGTTTTGAGTAATTTTGATAAAACGAAGAACTGATGTAGATCAGAGGTAGAGCATATTTGGAGTACTTCTCGATTTCCTAGAAAAATAATAGAAGACTTCATCCTGAAAAGCAGTAATGACGTTTTATACTTAGCCATCCCGGTCGCCTGATCTTAATCCTAGGAAATGCCTGAAAGAGAATATGTTTAATGGGTTTTATTTAACAATAAAAAAAACTTACAATAACAAATAATGATAGATAGAAACAAGAAAGTCATCTTGAGATACTTGACTTGTAATATATGAATATGGAATTACACAGTTTATTAGATTCCAATGAACTTCAATAAGTGAGGTTGTTTAACAATTCTAGAAATATGAACGTGGGGGGGAGTTACATTAACAACTTTATCTTACAATGTAAAGAGCAATAATCTTGTTACATTAACATTTAATTTGAGACAATCTAAACCTGGAATTCTTTCGAATAAATAAATTTAGAAATGAGTACATTGTATTTCAAGACAACCTATTATAAGTAAAGAATAAGGATCTTTCTTTATAGAGAAAATAAGGAAGAGTGGAGAGCAACCTAAATTCTAATAGTCGTGTCCATTGCTATAGCCAATAATATTGTCCTTTGAATTCAGTTTCTCTTCAGCAATTATTTTAGTACAACTTTCTCATTAATCGGGTCGTTGTTTCCCGTTCGACCTGGATCCATTTCCTTCAAATATTACATTTATTGCGTTTCTGTAAACTCTAAACTGTTACTTATCGTTTCATCGTTTACTAAACTTATTACATTTGATCGTGGCCAAGTAACTTCTACAATTCTATTTCCCGAAATTTACAAAATAACATTAAACCTTTACGCACAATTAATTGAAAGATAATTGCCAGAGAATGTGAATCCGATTGAAAAGAAAGTATATCCTACTGATCAATCCCGAAAAGGAGGATTGTAATATTCCATACTTCTAAATTTCTAAGTCTAAATGTAAGATAAAATTAAAGTAAATATAACCTGAGTTGTCGTTGAGACGTTCTTGGTTCGACTTCAGTCCACACACTGACTTAACAAAACAAGTGTCAATAGTATTTTACGTGCTTGTCTGAATAACGTCTTTTCCTACTAATCTTGCGACGTGACTTATTTTTGTGCTATCTCAGAGGATTATCGATTATTCCTTTGTTTATTCAAAACAATTACACAACTAATTTTTGGGAAAACAGGAAGGTGTGCCGTGCGGTTTTATAATTAAGGATAGAGAAAGCTATCTTTCCTGTTCATTAAATCAAGAAGGATGTTGTTTCAACGAAGACATCAATTTCGCGGTTTAGAAACCTGCGTTGATTCAACAATATTGTATACTCATATCCTATGTTAATTGCCAAAATAACGTTTCAATCAATGCCACAAGATCCTGAAGCGTGGTATGATTTCTTAACACAAATGATCTAATCTCAAATTAAAAAGAACATTCGTTTCCGTTGTCTTACAACCTTTCTTGCAAACATGGTTTTCGAACTAAAGACCGTTTACCAATTCATAATAAAGGAAAAGGTAGGATTTTGAATAAGTGGGAAGGAGCACAATATAGAAGGAATTATTCTAATTATTTTAACTGCGACAATAACTAATACCATTTATTTATTTATTTATCGTCACAACAGGTTAATAACCTAATTGTGGTGTTCAGCATACACATACGACATTTTCTACATATACATATTTGGAGCTGCATGGTAACATATACTGCATAAACCATTCATTATTTTATATATGAATGGAATCATCTCATATTTATGTTAAATATATCAATGTCAGGACATTCTTTAAGAATACAATTATAAAATGACCACATTCTCCTAATAAGCTATATGTCCATTTCTTTAGTCCTTTGGACCGAGAGGCGGAAGACACAGCATTACGGGGTCGAGTTACTCTATGTGGTACATACAGTCCTAATTCAGCTTATAAGCTTTCTGAGTCGATTTTATTGTGTAAGAGTTTGTGTAGAAAAGTTAAGAGAAAATTAACTCTTCTGTTTTCAAGAGATTGTAACCTGTACTAAGTATGCAGGTCTAAGTACTTTTCAAATTTAGGATATATTCCAGTTTAGACTATAATTTCATATTACCGAGAGTTCTTCTGTGTATTAAGATCCCATATTATTGCAGCGTATTCTAACTTTGACCTGAAATACGCTGTATGAAAAGATTTTAAGACATCAACATTCGAGAAATCGTTTGCTAACCTCATTACACATCCGAGGTTCCTGTAAGCTTCGCTAACAAGACGATTTATGTGCATGTCGAATGACAGATTAGATTTAATTGTTACACCAAGATCAGTAATAGAATCGACTCGAACTAGTGGAGAGTCATTAACATTGTATTCAAATTTTAAATAGTTTGATTTTATCGTATATGACATTACATTACATTTAGTAAGGTTTAATAATAGTATGTTTGTTTTGCATCAGTTGGAGACTGCATTAACATCATTTTGTAAGGAAGTCGTGTCCGATTCGTTGGAAATGCTATAATAGATTTTTAAATAATCTGCAAACATAAGTTTGTTGGAGAATGTTATGACAGCAGGCAAATCATTTACAAATAATAACAAAAGAGGTCCAAGGTTCGATCCTTGAGGCACACCAAAGTTTACAACATATTCCTCGGTTATAATATTTCTGTAACGAACTCGATGTTTACGGTGACACAAATAGGATACTATTAACTGTCGAAGTTTTTCTGTGAAGTTGAATGTTACAAGCTTGCTAAGTAGGATGTCATGATTAATGACATCAAAGGCTTTCGAAAAGTCTGTGTAAATTACGCCTACTTGACCTTTATTATCAATTTGCCTTGCTACGAAGTGAGTGAATTCAACAAGGTTAGTTACAGTAGATTTGTTTGGCAAGAATCCATGTTGTAAGGGATAAATAATTGAGCATACGTGTGAATATATACGTTCATGTATAATACTTTCGAATACTTTGACTGGCGCAGATATTATGGCAATTGGGCGATAATTTTTAAGATCATTACTCTTGCCACCGCTTTTAGGGATGGGACAGATGATAGAAAGTTTCCATTTTGTAGATAATTCGCAGGTAACTAGTGATTTATTGAAAATTGCTTGTAGTGGATATTTAAGAATTTCACAAAAGCCTTTGATAATATAGGATGGGACTTTGTCAGCCCCGAAAGATGTCCTAGGTTTCAGGTTTTTTATTGCATTTTCTACATCCTTCAGTTCAATGGGTTCAAGAAATACAGTAATCTAAGATTTCAGAACTATTGTATTCAGTTAAAGTAAAATTATATTTTGATATATTGTATGCTACTTGAAAATGTTTCATGAATGCATTCGCAATAGCTGTTTCCTCACCTAATGGCTGTCGCTCGTAATTTAGTACATTGCATTCTGACTTCCGTCTTTTATTATTTTTTTTTAATATGTCAAAACGCTTTTGGGATCAGTTAAAATGTTAGTCTCACAATTGCGCAAAAACGTTTTATAGGCTGTAAATATTTCTCTTTTAGAAAGAGTAGGTAATTCTTCAAATTTATTATAGTGATAACTAACATCTCCGATTGCTTGTTTCCATTTTCTACAGTGGTATGCCTGTTTCTTCATTAGTTTAATTATGTAATTTTTAAACCACATAGGGTACTTTGGTATAGATCTTTTTCGTGGTATACATTTATCTAAAATAACACATAATGTATTATAGAAAGAATCAAGAGCATCATCGATCGTTAAGCTATCCGATACACTTTCTCAACTAGCTGATGCAATGTCGCGAAACAATTGTTCGTAATTGGCTTTGGAAAAGTTGTAATTAATTGTATGTGGTTTTCCTATATTTTTGATCCGCTTGATATACTTAAATTCAGCTGATAATGTAGGACGATGAGCATCCTCAAGAACGATCGAGTCGGGTTTATGCGTTACAACAATACTGGGAAAGTTAGAAAGCATTAAATCTAATGTTTTGCCATATTTGTTTTTAACATTATTGAAAGATTTTAAATTGTAAAAGTTCATCAAATTATATATCTCATGGCAGGTTGTTGAACTAAGAAAATCAAAATAAGTTCCTGTCAACTCAGGAATTATGTAATCGCCTATTAGAAGAATGCTGCTTTCTGGTGGTAATACTCTATATAAATATCAAAATAATCTTGGTATACTGAAATAGCTGACGCAGCTACAGTATAGACAACACACACAAATATAAAAGTAACATTATTAACAAAATGTTTGGCTAGAATACAATGCCCGGGATATCAGGGGAGGAAACTTTATGCACTCGATTTTTTTTATTTACAGCCAACAAAACTCCACTCTCAGATTTTTTACAAGCAGAAGCAAGATTTATGTTAGCTCATAACACAACATACCTTGAATCAAAGCGTTCAGAGGCAAAATGGCTATCGGTGAACCAAGTCTCGATTAATGAGAAGGCGTGGTAGTTATTGTTCAAAATGTTTTCATACAAGGTGTTCGGAGGCCGAGTGTATTTTGTACGTATAAGCTAATAACACAACATTATGT